>PPHD01012286.1:0-18147 GCA_002909625.1 Bambusicola thoracicus | reverse complement strand
CAACCCTTAGCCAGGATCTGTCCATCAATGCCCTGCAGACAAAGGATTTCTCTAGGACTTGTCTGGACTTGTTCTTCAGCAAACTTTGAGTCAATGATATAAAAAAAATAATCTCTTACACCTAGGACCTCTCACCTCTTCTTTCCCAAGCTCTGAGGAAAAGGGAAGGACTGGGACGTGTCCTCTAAACTTCTGCACTGAGAAAATGGGAGGAGTCCAGTGGATGGCCCCAAGCTCCCTGTGGCCTCTATGCAAGTCCCAAGGAACAGGGCAGGACTGGGACTAGTGTCATCTATGCTTCTACACTGGGACAATAGGAGGAGTCCAGTGGACAGCCCTGAGCTCCCTACAGCCTCCTGGTGAGCCCTCAGTAAGAGGCCAGGACTGGAACTGGTGTCCTCTGAGCTGCTGTGCCGGAACAAAGGTGGAGTCTAGCCCAGAGCTTCCTGCAGCCTCCAGGCAAGTCCTGAAGAGGAGGGCAGGACTGGGACTGGCATCTTCTGAGCTACTGTGCTGGTACAATAGAAACAGTCCAGCAGATAGCCCCAGGCTCCCTATGGCCTCCAGGCAAGTTCTGAGGAAGAGGGAAGGACTGGGAATGGCATCCGCTAAGCTGCTGTATCAGGACAATGGGAGGAATCTAGCAGATGGTATGGAGATCCCTGCAGCCTCCAAGTGAGCCCTGAAGAAGAGGGCAGGACTGGGACTGGTCTACTCTCAGCTGCTGTGTCAGGACCAGGAGGAATTGAGCGGATAGCCCCAAGCTCCCTGCAGCCTCCAGGCAGCGTCAGAGAAGGTACAGAGGCAGCTTTCCATTGGAGAAGCAGAAGACTTTGGTTTGGACAGGAAGAGGGGCTCCAATTCAGTATGAGGGTCCATTCCAGTTGCTCCATTAAAAGAAATTTCAAAACTAGACAATAAACAATTTAAAAGAACAATATAAAATAACAATGATAAGAAAAATCTAACGTTTTATCTAAAGCAAAACCAGTGCCTCTCCATTTTTGGTACTTTAGGGTCTGCCCTGGGTTTCCTGGGTCCCCTCCTCTCTCCCCAGAGGGAATGACTGCCCCGTGGGGTGAGGCACAGCCCAGGCCTCAGTGCTGGGGAGGGGCTCGGGCACATGGCAGCCTTGGCAGGCCTTTGCTCAGCACTGTGTACAGAGAGCCAGTGAGGGGGACGGAGGGCTGTGGAGGTGCCCCCTGTTTTACTGCAGGGCGCTGCTTAAAATATTTGATTACAATCACACTTAAAAAGTAAAAAAAAAATCTTTGAAAATGTAAAAATACTTGAAAGCGTCGTTTTTTATGTAAAAACCCATTTTGAAGATAATCTTATTGAGTAATGATATCTGTTTTTTCAGAGGTTCCATCATTAAATGAGAGGGGGAAAATGGAGACAGGGAAGAAAACATGACAGAAGATGGTATTTGAACAGCTTGTTAATTGAGGGGGTGGACAAAATCCAGTCATACTCTTAATTTGGAGTATCTTGCTTTACTGTTTTCTGTAGTAGGTCCTGAAAAATAAAGGGATTATAAATTCCCTAATGACAGGCAAATTAAAATACCTGGGATTTATTTGAGAGCACTGCACATATGTTCTGTTTTGAAGCTGATACTGCTATGTGCTTAAACCCCTGTAGCAGAAAATAAGTAGTCAAATATTGGATCTCCAGAATGGCAGCATCTGAACAAGGCATGGTCAAGAATCCCTTAGGAGTTTAGTTTTTATGGAACTTTTTTTTGTGCTGTAGAGAAATAGTCATCCTAAAACTTGAAGGAGTTTGGGGTAGGAAGAGTAGGCTGATGGCTACATCTGCACAGGGAAGAATCTTTTGGTTATAATTCTTGGGCATCCGCCCAGCCACCTCTTCTTCCCACCTGCAGCATTGCTCTCAGCAGGCAAATCTAAATGTTATCATGAGTAACAACAACAACAAGACAGCTCTCAGCAACTTTGTTCTGCATCTTTCTCTATTGCAGTAGGGGAAGGGAAGCTTGCAGCTGCTATCTCCAAAGAGACCAGCAAGGGAGCTTCGTCTGCCTACTGAGAGCAACTCTGCAGATGCACCAGATTTCGTTTTATTGTAATACCAAGTCAGCTTGCTGTTATCACTCTATGGCATAACAAATGATAGTGTTTCAGGAGACTATTTAAGAGTCTGTGTTATAATAAAGCAAGATTCAATGCTTTTGGGTGACTCAGCTTGTAATGACGCTGTATATGCTCTCCTTTTCTGTTGTGACAGCATTAGTCTTTGCACCTCTTGGGGAAAACTAATAAAATGCACCAGAAAGTAATCTAAGCCCTTTAAATTTTAACTTGAGTGAGCCTGTGATCCCAGAAAGGGTGATAATTAATATATGTAGCTACTCATTTCCTTCCCATCTAGTACTGTGTGCCTTATTTAATCAGCCTTTTGGTTAAACTTTCTTATTAAATGTTTGAATGCTGGTTTGCAAACAGGAGTACAGAATTTTTACCACAAAATATTACTAGGGGTTTAATATCATCATGGCACTGTGGGAAATATCTGCAGGTTTTTCTTACTGTCTTGTATTTCTGTTAAAGGTAATGCTGTTTTGAGCAGCTTTGTGCAGCTCGTTCTGTATAAAGAAATAATTCAGATATAAACTACCAGATTTGATGTCTAAAATTAACGGTTATCTGAAATCATCAAAACGTACAGTCTGTTTTTTATTATTTTTTCTTCTTCCCAGAGTTTGAACGCATATCATTCTGGTGGTGTTTACTGGTAGCTCAGCACTTTGGGAGAATACTTTTAAAAGTAGTTTGAAAGTGTAAATATGTTTATTTAAAATCAATGAAATAATATTGCTTTAGGCTCTCTCTTTGTAAAATGTTGATTTAGCTAACATGTGTGTCACTCTGAAAACAATGCCTCCTATTTATTTCCATGGGAATTACAACAGATACAAAGATCACAGTAACACCGTTTGATAGAGCAAGAACAAGAGCCTGCATGCTGCACTTGTAAAAATCTGTATCAGTGGAGGTGATCTGCTGTTGCCACTGTCTAAACACACCACCCACTGCTTCACTGTGCTCACGTCTGCTGTTTGGTCTCCATAAACGTTCAGCAAGCATTGATGAATGTCAGTGGCTACAGTTTTTCCTGCATGGAGGAAATCAGTGACACCTCTTTGCTTCATACACACTTCCTTGTCAATTGCCATTTTGTTAGACAGCCCCTCTGCTGCCATCTGCCTTATGGCAATAACACGTAACAGAATATTGGTGGGAAGGTTCAACCTCTGCTGCTGTATCATCAACATCTGCTCTGTTATTAAAAAAAAAAAAGTTATAATATATAAAATAGGAGGCATTACTTCTGGGGCAGTCCTCATATTATCTACTGTAAAATTACTGCAGGTACCTGGCAGCTTAGACTTACCAAGTATGAGTACATATTTTGGGTTTGCTGACTGTAAATATGTAAGGAAAGATTAGATTTGCAATTCAGTCTTTGTAAAATTCTTATTGCATCTTAAATATCTTCTCTGTTATAATTGAGGAAATGTAATTTTTTTTTTTTTTGGATGTGGCTGAGGAAATCAACTATCTTTCTAACGTCTAGTGATTAGCTGAGGTCATTCAGAGATTGAAATTTTAATTTCATATGGAAGTGTTAATAATTATGTGCTTGAATCGTAATGTCATTAAATTTCATTCCAGACATCATTACTCTTACGAAAACAAGTAAAGTAAATAATGCATATTGAAGGGTGGCCTATCTGAGCTCTCTAAAAGCAGGTGGTAAGGGCCAGAGGGTGGTAGTTTTCATTTGCTTGGCTTCTCTCTGATTTGAAAGGGAAGGGCTCATTTATGCTTTGTTGCACTGACAAATTTTGCTGCCAGTAGTAGTCATAAAATGGTTTGGATGTGAAGGGACCTTAAAAGTTATGTAGCTTAAAGGGCCCTGCCATGGCCAGGAGTACCTTCTGCTGGACCACGTTGCACATAGTTCTGGATGTGTCGCTCAGTTACAAGAAATGTAGAATTTGGCTGTCAGGTTTTACACCGAGGCAAGAAGTGCTTCTTGGTGTACAGTAGAAGTTCTGAAACATAGCTCCCTTTGCTTCCAAGATTAAACCTCTGAGAGTAAGTATGGTTTTCCTGTTAACAGACTCTTGCAGCAGGGCTTCTGTGGAAGATCTATGAGGTTGATGACTGAGGAAGCCATAAGGTATTGTAAGACTAATTGTACATATTTGCGGGTGAAATTTTCTAGTATGTTTTATAGAATCAAGATGAGAAATATAGGTACTTAGTCTTAAAAGTAAGTGAAGAATTAGAAGAGTAAATGCGATTTTTTGTTTTGATATGTGGAATCTTCAGAAGTGAAGGGAGTATCTTCCCTATGAAATTGCTATTTTGTGTGTAGCTGCAATCAGATCAAGCCCTCGTGAAGAAAATATATTTTAAATTAATGGATGTCGGTTATGAATGGCGTGTGCTTAGAAATATCATATCCAACATAACCTTTTTTCCTTTCTCTGTGGCATGATGTTGGTGATGCAAGTTGTTGTAATGCTTGAATATATACCAAGTCTGTGACTTTGCAGGTATTTCAACTGTATACAAGTACAATTTAGTAGTATCCTTTGTTTAAGTACAGAAGTGAGGTGAATGTAAGAAATGGGTAGTGTTGGCAGCATTTTGTTGACTTCTTGAATAGATCAGAAGTGGAAAATCATTTTATATCATAATTAATATAATGCATTATGTAAGAGGGTTGTTTTTCCTACATGCCAATTATTTATTTGGATTTCTTTTTGCTGAGTAGATCTGCAGTATAAACAACTTTTTGTTTCTTCATACATTCTTTCAGTGTAATACAGAGTCTGGTAATACTACGTCTTACTTTTTTAAAGTTACTTGTGGTGACTATCACATAGATGTAAGAATTGTACTAAAAAACTGATAATTTGCAACTAGTAAAACTTCTGTTTTACTGTGTACTTTATTTGCTTCTTTCTCTTCTCTCTAATGGATAGCATGAATATAGAATGCTAAGATTCTTCTTTTGTCATCTTTATTTTCTGCCAGGTAAAGCCATAAGGTGTAAGCCTTTTCACTCCCTTTATATTGTCAACTTTAGCTCTTCTATAATTGTGTGTGGTTTGGCTTAAATGAGAATTGTGCCTATGTACACCTGTGGCTTAGTGTATACAGTGAAGGAGTTCATATATTTCATAACAATATCATCAACATCACTTTTTTGGTAGTACATGCAAGCATTTGGTAAGCTTGAGTATTTTTTCAATATTTTGAAGTGCTGCTGTACAGAGGATTGGAATGACTTCTTTAGAGGGTAAATTGGACCACTTTTTTGTCATGGATGCTTTTATTTTTCAGACACTCTTTTTTTTTTTTCATTTTTCATTGTAAAATAACTTTATATTAAAACATTACATGGTTTTGTTTCTTATTTGAGTTGAGATGAGATTAGAACCTGTGCTTCAGTACCAGGTTATATTTCATTTTTGGAGTTCCTCGTAGGAGTAACAGACTGCAAAGTGCCAGCTTTTTCAGGATTGTGGCTAGGGCTTTCAGATTATCTGAGTGTCTGTATGTCATGTATGGTTCTCTGCGTTTGTAGTAATATTCTCCTTTACGTGTGGCAATATTCTCAAAGTTTTGAAACAAAAATTAAGAATCAAAATAGATACTCTCTAGAATATAGAGATTCTAGTCTGATCTATCTTATGAAACAAAACATCTTTGTAAAATGTTTTGTAATCTCATAACAGGAAAGAAATATTTGTATACTAGAGCTTAAATAATATTTCCTGCTAAATTGCAGTGTTATAGAAAGATCCTGATTAAGAATGCTGGAGTATCTTTGACCTCTCATTTCCTTCCTTCTAGGATAATTTTTCTTGTTTGCGTGTGGGTAAGAGCAAAATACGTTATAATATTTTTTTTCAGTTGTCGTTTTAAGTCTTAATTTACTTAGAGAAGCACTAAAACCCTTCCAGCATTTCTCTAAAAGTAAATTTCTCTACAGATCTTTATGATCCCATGAATAATTTTTATTGCATGTCTCACTTTGCCAACATTTTGTTAAAAATCAGTTTTATTTAAAATAATGTTAAAAGCCCTGCCTTTTGGCAGTCATATAATACAAGTATGCCTCTTGAGTTTTTGTATATTTAACAGGAATTGAAGACATAAGATAGGCTCTTAGGTAGTTGTGTAAAAACAGATATAATCCTTACTCTACATGGTTTGTCCGTTTGTGTATTAGGTAGTGGTAGGTAAAGTAAACAGATTGAGGATTAACTGGGAGGAAGAAGGACACTTGTTTATCTCAAGTCAAAAGAGTAGTTTTCTCTGTAGAACTGGGAAGGTTCATTGGTAACGTTTACAGATATTTGCTTGGAATTCATCAGGGCAGGCAGCTAGACTTTGGCTTTTCAAGAATAGTCTGAAGTCCTTGTTCAGTGGCTTTAGGAAGCTGCACGTCTTTTAGCTTACATGAGGTATGTTCTTTCAACAGATGGCACTCTTTCTAGTAGTAAGAGAAGAAAGGAAAGATTCATACAGGTCTTATGTTTTCTCATAGGTAATTTTTATCTGCTAGTTCTTTGGTGACCGAAGTGCTAACATCACGGAGAAAAATCTCAAACTCGTAAAACTTTTTAATCAACATTTCTGCTTCCTAACAGAAATAGTTCTAGATTTCTGACAGTTCCAGAAGTATGATCTGACTAAACACTTGGTAAATTTTGACAGATGCTGTTCTCTGAAACTAGAAAGATTACTGCTGTGAAGTCTAAAACGAGCAAGAGTGGTGTATGTTTTGTTTGAGTAGAGAATATTTGTTTGCTTTCAATGAAGTGACTGAATACAAACTTTTTGTGGTGGTCTTGAATTTATAAGCAAGCACTTATCTGGGGAAGGTATAAAAATGACCAGATGACCTCTTTTAAATGGGAAATTGTAACTTATTGAAAACGCCTTATTAGTAGAATGTAAACCTTCTATTTCTCACATAGTAAACTCCTACTTGGTCAGAACTCCTGTTAGTTGCTTGTATTTTCTTTCTTTCCTTCTTTCCTTCTTTCCTTCTTTCTTTCTTTCCTTCTTTCCTTCTTTCCTTCTTTCTTTTTTATGGAGCTTTCTAATATACGCATATTTTATAACGCTAGTGGGATTCCTTTATATTGCAAAGATCATTTGGGATGATGTCCAATATGTGACTCATTGTGATGTTTTAAGGCATTATAAAGTATCTGCAAACTCATCTAGATTTTGTTGTGGTGACACGATTAGGCTGTATTTCCTGTCTTGAGGAAATTTGCAAACATTGTAGATAATTAAGATTTGCTGTAATTTTTTAATTACTTCTTGGTAAGATGTATTACAAATTTACCTTTGTTTTTATAATTTTTGTTATGGATTTCTTCAGCTGTTTTGAGTGTGTCTTAGTCTGTGTTACATCATTACTGATAGAAGACAGATTGGATCTAGAATACTGAAGACATAAACACTATTCTGGATTTCTAAAACAAAAATATTTAACAGCTTTCTTGGGTTATAGAAAGAAACATAGTGCTTGTAGTGGAAATGCTAAGTCACGGGTGGAAGCACTGATTGAGCACCTGGTGGGAAGGCAGGGCCACCCCAGGCAAGGTCAGGTGCATATACAATAAGGGGAGCCAGGATCCACCCCTTCCCATACCTCGTTTAAGGGTTGGCAGTGGAGGTAAGGGTGACTTGCTGGATGTCCCTGTGTACCTGAGACTTTCTGAAGGTAAGGCTTCTTTCCTTTATTTCTGTGTCTGTGGATGTTGTATTTGAGTAAATCCTCTCTGCAGCCTGGGACCTTGCTGATCTGCTGTTATTGCTGCACTTTCCACCACATTACAGCATTTAGTAAGATGACATTTTGCAGTAGTTCAGGATTTCTGTGCATACATGTGATTCCAACCCCCCCCCCTCCCCAACAAATACGTTAAAATCAACAAAAACAACAGCAACCTTTTTCTTTTTAAACTTAGTACTGTATTTATACAACTGCTGGTCTAACCATTGGTTTCCAGTTGAACAAGTGGGGTTTTTCAGACTGAACCAGAGGTTGTTTTCCAGGATTGTCCCTCATTCTCCAACTGTTAACAAATACTCAGCCTAAAGAACCAAAGTAGATCTAATTTGGAGGAAACTGCCTTGAGATATGTGTAGGATTTCAGACAAAAGAATTGTTTTGCCATTTAAGAATTTTCTACTGGCCTGCTAAAGTAGGTATTGTCAGAATGTGCTGTGTGAATAAGCAACTGTTTATTTTGTTTAGTTCTTGCACAAGGCCACATGTCTTTATTTGGTGTTCCCTATTCAAATACTGTTCTGAATGCCGAATTTTACTTTGCATCATGAATCATATCCTTACAACATCTGAGTTACTCATGGATAGCTATTACATTTGTCTTCATTGATATATTCATTCAAACTCATTACTAAGAATTATTTATCTTTATAGCTGACTTTTAAGGGAACAGTATTGTTACTTCTTTTTTGAAGAACTTAGTTATGGCATTGATATCAAAATTATGTATGAATCTTTGGGTGCCCAAGCAGGAATGCCCTTTTTCCTTCTTTTTCAAAGAGGTAAAGAGGTTAACATCTCAAATTTAGCATTTGGTTTATTGCTTTGGAGTGACATCGACTTAGAGCAGTGAGTGCATAGCATGTCTGGGAAACAGATCTAGAGCTTGTGTGTTTGACAGCCAGGAAAAAGAGACAGTACTGTGACCTACCTGTGTGGTGTAGTGACTTCCTGAGCAGCATATGGGAACTGTGTGGCTGAGGTTCCTATGCTCATCTGTAAACTGAGTACATTTCTTATTTACGGTATTGGTATTGCAATTTCCAGTGTTGCTTAGTTTTTGGAAATAAAACAAGTTGAAGGAATTGATTTCTAAAGGGTTTGCTGGAAGAACCAGGCTGTCTAGGTCATGGCTGCATGAACAAGTAAGCTGCCAGAGTAAGTTGCTGCTCCTCTATCTCTCTGTGTTCCTGACAGTTGGGCAAACCCAGTTAAACACAGGGGCAGGAAGCATTACAGCTTTCTCTTCTGCGTTGCTTTCCTATGCTGTGCTGATAAGATAAATTGGTATATGGATGTCAGCATCAGTGCTGGGAGGAATGCACTAGAGGCAGGAGGACTTGCATATGAGAAATTAATGTAGAACTTCTTCCCCTCTCCTCCAAGGATTAGCATCCTGTGAAGCTATTCTCTTAAGGCTCTTTGGTTGGTAGTTGTTCTGACTTAGCTTTTTTTCTTAATTGTGAGTTTCTTGCTTGTTGTAAGCTGATGTGGCTTGACATATTTCAGACTGCAGTGCATTGCCTGATGCCGTCTGGTTATATGTTCTTGCATCCTTTCTTGCTCTTCTGATTGATTGTGCAGCCATGGAGTGAGTTGATACCAAAACTTCTATTTTGCAGTTGTTTTTCCGCTGAATGAGGAGCTGATATAACCTGTAACAATAGGGCCAATACAAAGGTAGAATCAAGAATGCATAACTGCAGCTAAAGATGGTTGTGAACAGCCTGGCATTTTGGGAAACGGTGCTATGTTTGTCAGTCCAGGGCTTCTCAACAAATTGCATGTATTGGTTCTGGAACCCTTCTTATGCACTCTTCTCCAGTATGCATAAACTGGTTGCTCCCTCTGTGGTGACACTATCATGGCGTTATCTGAGGGAGGAAGAGAAGCTGCCTTTCCTAAGATTCTGTGCTTAGCAGCTCTGACATAATAGCTCTAGCATTCAGAAGGAACAACAGGCAGATAGTTCTTTTAATTTAACTTAATCTAACTTTTAAATCTAACTTGTTTCATCAGGTTTACAAGAATAGCAGTAGAATTGTCTTTCTCCCAGGATTATTTTCCCATTAGTTTACCCTTTTTTATTCCAGAGCTACAAAATATCAGTTTGTTACCTACAATGGCAGGATTCCTGTAGGAGTTTTAAAATCTGAAGTAACATGTATTGCTCTTCCTAGGGTAATGGCTGAGAACTTCTTACCTCCTCTCCCACCCCCTGATGGTTTAAGAGCTTACTGCTGACCTTTGAAAATTTCAGGCTCCAATTGTTAAAATTAGTTGGGACTTTCAGGTGGCAGAAAACAGGATCTTTCAATGAAAGATGATGGATATGTTATTAATAACAAGTAATGCTACCAGAGGAGCTTATAAAAAGGCATGTTTAAAATCTGCTGCTTCAGTTTCACACTATACAAACCATTACTTATATTTAGTTTTTTAGAGCTGTTTATCCAAAATGGAATTATAACAATCCTTGTGAAATTCTCACCTTGGTAAACGTATTGAACAGTTGTATCGGAATATGCTTTGTCAATCTAAATTTAAAACAAGACTTTCTATAAGAAGGTCAATGAAACTACTTTTCTTTTGATCTTGCATCCTTGTGGATGCCTGCATAGTTCTTCTGTAAGAGAAGTTTTACTGGATGAGTCAGCGCACTGAGTCATAGGCAGCATGAAGCCTATAGTGCTCTAGACTAACTAATTGGTAACAGTCTCAAATTTAATTAAAGCACAGTTGTCAGCTCTGCGTTACTGATTGACATCCCAGAAAAGTATTTTGTTTTTGGGAACTTACATTAATTGTTCTCTGTGTGGTTTAGGATCCTCTTAATGTTGAATAGATCTGCCGTTGCTGTTATTATCTTCATGCTTTTTGATTTCTATACTGCTCATTTTGAATTTTTTTCTCACTAGGTAACATTTTCAGTAATTATGCTCATTATCATATTTATGACTTTACAGATGTGCAGAGTCCTTTGAGGATTTTTTTCTTAGAATTTTCTTCTTTAAGAACAGTCAAATTAGCACATATGAATATTTTCTTCTCAGTTCAACTCTTCCCAAAATTTTGTAAGCATGATGCAAAATTTAAAAAAAAAAAAAAAAAAAAGTAGTAATTTGTGTTGACTTGCAGATTACGTGTTGAATTGTGGTAGGTTTTACTTCTAATGTTCATCTTGTACCTTGGTTTAGTACAACAGGTAGCTTCTGTTTATCCCAGTGCATTTATCCCTCTTCTGCAGGTGATGATGTGATGGTTGTTTCTAGTGACTGGAGATATTGGGACAAAAGGAGCCTTTCTCCCTTTTCTTCAGTTTCTTTGTGTGTGATTCTTTCTTTACCTTCTCAAGGAGCATCAGGGAGAGAGCTGTGTTGGCAGAAAAGAGATAATGTCTTGAAGCTGTATATATTTCAATAAAGAAAAATGTTAAGGATGTTGGGGGAATATCAGGGCTTGATTGTATTTTTTTATTTTATTCATAATCGCTTCCACTGGTGGTTTTTTTTTTTTTTTTTTTTTTTAAATCTACTGGCTTTGTGTGTGACTCCTGGTTTTCCCAGCTGCGAACTGAGGAAGGAAAACTTGAATGACTTGTAATGCTCTGTGCCAACTGAGTTTCTTACTTTTAAAGCCTTTGAGATGATGTTTCCATATGTGATATAGATACTGAAGCTTGGATGATGAAGAAATTTATTTCCAGGAATTAATTTATTTACCAAATGAGGATGTAGATGTTTTGATTACCTATTAGTTTTTTTTATCTTGACCAATTTCTCCTCTCGTAATGTGTTTAGATGTAAAAATCTTTCTAAACCAGAAGACTATCAGAAATACATTGCTGATTCACATTAGAAGTACACTTGACCAGATGTGCAGTTGCTGCTGGTGCCCAACAACAGGGGCTAATGGAAGTGTTACAGAAAGTTGCTTTAGGAAATGCTAACTTATCCATCCTTCACCTTTAAGCGTCTGACAGTAGTTTAAGGATGTCCTTGAGGGGGAGAAGATAAAAAGAAAAATTGTGGGTTGCATTCATGTTGCATGCATTCTTGATTGACGTAGTCTTTTTTATCCACATTTGATCTCTTTTAAAAATGTGTTCAATTTTAGCCCTCTCCCTTCAACACAGTACCCATAGTTCCAATATTTGTATGAAAAGCACTTTCTTTTATTTGTTCTAACTTGATGCCTGATAATATCATCAAGTTCACTGAGCTCTTGTATTTTGAAATAAGTGAATCATACCATCTGCTCCAGCTGTATGAAAGCAATGTTAATAGTCCTCCGCAGAAAATAGCTGGAGGGTTTGGGTGTTGTATTGGACCAGAGATGTGTGTCCTAAGGGACTCCTTTTCCTCCTTTCCTGTCTTGTCCTCATTTAAGCACAGTTTCATATGAAACAGCGGTGACTGAAAGTTTTCTGTTCTCTCCTAAAATGATTATAACGCTAGCTCTGAAATTTTTTCTTTTTTTTGTGATTTTTTTTTTGTTTGTTTGTTTTTCTATTTTATGAGTTTCCCTCATATCATCTTTCTCTTAGGAATTCCATGTTTATCCATGGAATTGTAGAATGTCTTAGGTCGGAAGGGACCTTAAAGGGAACACTGCTGCCATGGGCAGAGTTGCCAACCACTAGATTTGGCTGCTCATCCAGCCTGGCCTTGGATGCATCCAGGCTTGGGACATCCATATCTTCTCTGGGCAGCCTGTAGCAGTGCCTACCGTCTAATCTTTATTTTCCATTTTTGAGTTTAAAGCCTTTCTCCCTTGTCCTGTCACTACCAGACTGTATAAAAAGCTGGTCTCCCTCCTGTTTATCCCTTCAAGGACTGGAAGGCCATAAGTCTCCCCAGAGCCTTCTCCAAGTGAAACAAGCTCAGCTCGCTCAACCTTTCTTCATAGGAGTTTTGCTTCAGTCCTTCTTTATGCCCTTCTTCTGGAACCCACTCCAACAGCTCCGCATTATTCTTGTGCTGAGGGTCCCAAGCCTAGATGCAGAATTCTGGATGGGGCCTCGTGAGGGTAGAAAAGAGAAGGAGAGTCACCTCTCTTCTTGCTCTCCAGTCCTCTTTTGATGCAGCCCAGGATACCACTGGCCTTCCAGGCTACAGATGCTCACTGTNCTACAGATGCACACTGTTGGCTCCTGTCCAGCCTTTCATCTGCCAGGACCCCCAAATTGTTCTCCCAGTCTGTAGACATCTGGATTGCCCACACCCAAGTGCAGCGTCCTGCTCCTGGCCTTGTTAAAGTTCATGTCCCTCTAGATGGCTTCCCTTCCTGTCATACCAAGCGTACCACTCAGCTTAGTATAGTCNGCTACAGATGCTCACTGCTGGCTCCTGTCCAGCCTTTCATCTGCCAGGACCCCCAAATTGTTCTCCCAGTCTGTAGACATCTGGATTGCCCACACCCAAGTGCAGCGTCCTGCTCCTGGCCTTGTTAAAGCTCATGTCCCTCTAGATGGCTTCCCTTCCTGTCATACCAAGCGTACCACTCAGCTTAGTATAGTCTGCAAACTTGTTGATGCTGCACTCAATCCCACTGTCTACGTCACTGGTAAAGACATTTAAGAGCCCCTGTCCCAAGATGGACACCTGGGGAACACTACTTGTCAGCAGCTTCCATTTGAACGCCGTCCTCTGGCTATGACAATCCAACCAGTTCCTTATCCACTGGATAGTCCAGCCTTCAAATCCATTTCCATGTCTTTATCAAATTCATGTCTAGTGGGAGTGGTACTTTGTCCTCTTTTCTAGTCATCAGTGATTTTGCCTAACAGCCATGAGTTTTTGAATATGAGAAAGAGTGGCTTGATATCTGATGCAAGTCATTCTCAGCCTTCTTCCTTTTTGAGGAATTTCCACTTGCATTCATTTCTTTTTGTTCTTTACCTTGATTTTTATCTAGTCCCAGTCCTTCTGTAGCAATTCTTGCTACACTGATTGTATGCTTATTCTCTGTCGAAGCATGTACTGGCTTGGTTTTGATTAAGTGTTAAAAACATAGTATATTTTAAAAATAGATTTTTAATAGATTTATATATATATATTTTTTACATTAAGCTATGTTAAATATATCAGTGTGTGAGGATACATGTTTTGAATATAGTCACCAAGTTATTTATCCTAGAAACTCAGAATAAAATTAATTTTAAGGCAAACTGCAGCATTTTGGAAAACATCTTGTTAAACACTGAAGTTCTAAAGCGAAGCTTCTACCTCCCTATAGTCACAGAAGAGAATAAAGTTCTTCTGGAGGCACCCAGTTTCTAAATAGAATGATATCAGATAAATTCCATTTCATATTAACTTTTCTTGTTTCTTATAGAAGACCCTGGAAAATGTTTCTATTCTGAACTCTTGAAGTTTTGATTTTAAACTCAGTATTCTAGTGACTGTCATAACCTGTTTTGTACATTAACAGTGGAAATAGCATGTTCAGTGATAAATTTGTGTGATGTGATATCTGTAAATGGCTTCTTCGACATATGCATTGCTGTTCACATAATGTTGACTATGTAGTTACAAGTGGTGATAGTTTCCTATTCCTGTTTTCTGCAGTTTTTACGTACAAGTACCCATGCTTTTGTTTTTTAGTTTCTCAGACTTAGGGCTAAGTTATTGCTGGTCAAAATCTGTTTATTCTAAACTGGTGCACTGAAGATGAAGAAATAAGATTTATGACTTGTTAATGGGCTTTCTGCATCTCAGTACAAAAGTCCAAAACATCCTACCAGTGGTAGGAATTCCATTTTGTCTACAGAGAGGAAATAACTGAGAATATTTTCACATGCTGTTTAATAAATGTTTTTTTAATGTGGAAGACAATGCTTCCTTCATAACACAAGCAAATAATTAATGGTGATAGGTACTATCTTTTACCTCTATAATTTCATTTAGTATTTAAGTGAAATGTTTGTGGATTGTTTTCTGCATGCATTGATGTTTTCCATCTTACAGACAGTGGTTTTGCTTTGCTATGGTTATCTTGTACCAAAATTGTACAGAAGTTCTTTCAGATTACATAGTTCTTCTAGTCAGGTTTGGAAAAAAATAATCATTAAATGACTTCAGAAGCACTAGTCTTGAAGTATGTGTTAATCTCTTGTCTGCTGGTAGAGAATAACTGGAGAATTAAGATGTAATTTCATCAAATGCTATGNTAATTTCATCAAATGCTATGCAAGATTTCTCTCTTGCTGACCAGACCATATTGAGTGAGCACAAATAAGTGCTCAGAGCATGCTAGAGCTGGCATTTAGAAAATCTGGAAGATAAAATGTAACACCTACTGAGGCATGAAACAAACAAGTAAGGTAGCAATTGTAAAATAATTTCAGAGGCTGTAGTACTATAACAGTTCAATAAGGANCATAGCATTTGATGAAATTACAAGATTTCTCTCTTGCTGACCAGACCATATTGAGTGAGCACAAATAAGTGCTCAGAGCATGCTAGAGCTGGCATTTAGAAAATCTGGAAGATAAAATGTAACACCTACTGAGGCATGAAACATACAAGTAAGGTAGCAATTGTAAAATAATTTCAGAGGCTGTAGTACTATAACAGTTCAATAAGGAGAATTGAAAACATGCTCTTAGCCCAGTAATCTTTATGGCTTTGTAAAGAGTTCTCCTGTCTGACTTTAAAATGTCTTTATTTTTCTCCCAGCAAGTCAGATTGTTTGCAGTAGGTTGTAATAGTATATTAAAATAAATATTATAAGTAAAAGAGTGGAATGCAAGGCACAGGTTATCAAAATCAACCATCCTAATATTATGCTGAGTATTAAAAACTTAGTAAAACAGCGACTCTTATCACCATAAATGTATATCCATAATGTAATTTGAGAGGTTTGAGTTATGAGTTACCATACCCACCTAAATTTTTCAGATGTTTATATGATACTTCTGATGAAATACGTTCTGGATAAAAGTACATAAATGATTATAAATGATGGTTTTGGTCAGACACACTGCGTTACTGTTCTATGAAACTCCCGGGTTTAAACATCGTAACCAAGATGCCAATCATCAGACGTGAGAACATGCTGTCCCTGAATGTGTACGTATCTGTCATGCTTGAAACATGATTTCCTCTGGAAATTGCTTCCATCTTGCTTACTGAGGTTGTAGAGTGAAAGAGAATGGATGTGAATATGCTGAGATGATTTAGCAAGTTGGGTTACATTGGTACAATGTCTTTAATGAAAATTTATTTATAAGTTTAGCTCTAGTTGCCTCTGAGCAGCTGGGCACAACTATAAACTTTATTTTTGAATGCAGAATGAATTCTTGTGTGTGACTTCTGGGAAATGACTGATTGCCTCCAATCATGGGCTCATATTCTTCTGTTTACATCAGTAAACATGAAAACCATGTGTTTTTTGTTGTCTGTTTTTTCACTTCTGCAAGTATAGGAGTCTCCTCTGCAGTGGTGATGACATGTGTGGCATTCATGGAACAAATGGTACTTTATCCTTGCTTTTAGAAGCAACCATTAAATCCTACCTGTGCAAACTACTGCATTTTATTGCCTGAGTTTAAATGTTAATGCTGGAGGAGCAGAAAGGCTAGATGTAATATTCCTTTTCAAACAGTTTTACTTGGTAAATGCCCTACAGTTTATTAACTGGTGATATTCAATAAACTCTTGAGCTGACAAGTTTTGTTGTAAATACCTATTAAATTCTATGCTTTCAGAACTTGAATCTTATTCATATTTTATTTCAGTGGTTGTTACCAGTTTTTTTTCTTCCATTTTTCTGTGTGATGTTAGCCACATCAACTCCTCCTCTTATAACATGCTACTACAGGTAGGACTTGCCTCATAAACAGAGTGTTTTGCCAGGATGTGAAGTATGCTGCCTCTCTTCTTTGTAGCTTTTGGCGAGAACTTGCAATAATATCTGTTGAAATGTGATAGTATCAGTTGAAATGCAAGCAATTAGTTTAACAACTTTAATGTAAAATACAGTTTATGTTGCACTTAATGTGCTTGTTTATTCTATTTGTAATTAACATCTGCAAATTTTTTTGAAAATAAAAACAATAACACAAAATCAGCTTTGCCTAGCTTAGTCATTACATTGCATGCTCTGATTTCTAGCATTATGTGCAATCTTAAAATACCTCCGTAATACAAGTGAGCATGCTTTTTGCATCAAAAAGAAAGTGATGATTGTTCATAACACAAATTATGGATGCATGTTATTTTTCAGTGACAGATGTCAATGCTGCATGCCCTTTAGGCATTTTTTATGACAGTAGTTGCATGTTGCCAGTTAAGTCTTTTATTCATATTGAACTAGCTGCAGATGTGCAACAAGGAACTGAAAGTTCCTGATGTTTTGAAGAATGCAATAGGTGCCTTCTGTAATCAGTGGATTGTGTGAAAACTATATTTATACTTGATTTTTAAGCTTGTTATTTTTGCCAGTGGTGAATGATAAGATTTTTCTCAGGGTCTCCATTGTGTTTTGATTGCTGTATTAATGAAGTAAAGAGTATTAAAGTAAATAATAAGTCATACTAGTCTCACTAGGAGTTTGAACTCATATTTGTGGTAGGAAATTAATCTGGTTTTAATTGCCCTTGAGTCTGAAGTATGTTCCTCTTTGTAAAGCTGATCTCACATAAATATAAATCAGTAACTGGCTGTTCTTTAATTATGTATTACAGTATTGTACCTGCATACTAGATGAGAATGTGAGCATCTCAAATTACGGTGTATTGGAGGTCATTAAATCTTCCCTGCTTTATGAAGTTTAGTAGCAGCACACTTCTAATTACTGAAAAATGCATGTTTGTGCTGCTTGTTTTAGAGTGGCTATGTTTAGCTACAGAAAGACACTCACTTTGTAAGTAACTCCATAGGGATTTTGACAGCATGGAGAACAATTGTCATAAAACAATAGCTAAAAGATTGCAAAAATATTTTTAAGGAAATTGTCATTGCAAATAGTTTTGAGATGTTCTAATGTAAAATCAGAAAGCATATCATAATTACTGGAGAATATTTTTTTTTATTTCAGAAATACATGGCTGAATTCTACCATGATCCAAAAAATACTGCGTGAATATAATGAAAAGATCATTGATATAAGCTGTATTCTCAATAGCAGCCTGTTTTCTTCCATCACCAATTTACACTTAACTTTCTGTTGTGGTTTAACCTGGTGTGTAGCTAAGCTTCATACAGTCGTTTGCTCACTCCCCCACCTTCCTAGTGGGATGGGGAGAGAATCAAAAAGAACAAAATACAACTCGTGGGTTGAGATGAAGCTATT
>PPHD01012285.1:0-18148 GCA_002909625.1 Bambusicola thoracicus | reverse complement strand
AGCTCAGTACACCTCTCAACTGAACTGCCACAACAGTTAATGCAAATAACTTTCCTCCATGATGCCTTCATCTTAAGGCAGTGCTGGATGTGGGGAACTGGAAAACTAAGGGTGCAGGAGAGGGTGGTGGGCAGAAAAAGAAAGCTTAGAAGTTACACTTCTCCCTGTTTGGCAGTGGGTGTGCTGCGTGTGTGCGTTTGTTAGAGGCTGGAAGACCCAACCTTGCCTGTTATGTGTGGACTCGATCCCCACCTCTCCGTGGGGATCATGTGTCGGTTCTGGCATAGCACAGATGCGGTGGATCTTGGCAGCTAAGACTGCCCCTTCCAAGCATTTTTATGTAGGAATAGGAGTGCATTGGCCAATTTCAGAATTCTAGCACTGATTTTAACTGTGAGTTTCCATAGTGCTTTTTATCCATTTGTCAGTTCTGAGTTTGTTTAAACATACATACATATATATATATATATGATTTCCGTAATGAATTAACTTGCTGCTTAGGAAAGTGTGTATATAAGAAGCTGAGCTGAAGAATCTTGAAGCTGCAGAGTAGTTTCTTTAACACATTGCTCAACATTTGGTCCTCCCTGCAAATTTGTTCTAAAAATTTTAAAGAGTAAGATTGGCGAGACCAGATATTTATCTTCGTTTCAGCATTAAATTGCTTCAAGTTAATATTGTTTTTCGTCTTCCCTTTCTTCCTCTCATGCTTTTTTTAGGGTGGCTGAGGTGAAGAAAAAGGAAAAACAATAAAAATGTTTTCTCCATAGTTTGGAAAAAAAAATGGTTTTGGAATTTCAGTCAGTAATTAAATCTGGGTGTTTTTTACTTTTTTACTTTTTTTTTACTATTGCAAGGTTTTATAGATTTTTGGTTCATATTCAGAAAGAAAAATGAGAAGTCAAAAGTCAGGGACAGAATCATGCAGGTTTTGGTGCAAATGGCAAATAGATCTACGCTGATGTCATTTAAATTCAGAATGTCCAGGACACTTGCTTATGAGCATGGTCCATAACTGTTTGACTGTGAAGCTGAAGGCTGAGTGCCCATTAAATGTTCAACTTAGATTATTTCATTGCATTAATCCTTTCTCAGACATAATTAAACAGGTGATGAAAAACAAATTGTAAATATAGTTGTCCCTTGTGTTAGAAAGAATAACGCTTCATGGTATGCATTCACATAAGTAATGGGAAACTGATTCATGTATTGCCTATGCTTGAGTACCTTAATATATCAGTTGTTGTGGTTCATCATTAAAATTGTGGAAATGACAGTGCTTTTAAAATATATGGCAAGATATGCTTTGAAAAAATGAGGCCAGCTCATAAAATGAAAGGATAACATAATAAATAAAATTCCAGAAACCTGAGCATGTCTACTGCAGCTTTGCCCTCCTTCTGACTGTGGTGTTGATGTTGGCAGGCAGTAGGCTGTGATCGACAACTTGGGAGCAATGCCAAGGAAGACAACTGTGGAATCTGTGCAGGAGATGGTTCGACATGCAGGCTTGTGAGGGGACAAGCTAAGGCACATGTCTCACCAGAAAAAAGTAGGTTGCAAATTGATACTGTGATAATTTATCCTTGACTGTTTTCTGCTTGTGTATTAACATACGTATTGCAGAGTGTGACCTTTTCTCTATATACTTGTTTGCAGTTTTCCAAAGCTACTTACTCGAAAGTCTGTGCTAGATTAGTCTATTGAAATTCCATGAGGGATACCACACATAAGGGTATAGCTAGGAAAGAATTTGAGATATGCATTTCTTGTAGAGCAACTTAATTCATTCTATCAGGAATAACTATCAAGATACACACCTTATTATAGAGAGTGTCCTCATGTTGCAATATGTGTGATGCTGCAGCAAAATGTTTTTAAATCATGGAAACATCTTATAGATGGCTTTATGGAAATTGTGGTGTGTGGTTGAAAGTGTCTGGTTTTCAACTTAACTTAGATTTTTTTTTTTAACATCTGAAGACATTTGAACTTCAGAGGCAAAGTTAGTACTTCCATGATACAAAAGGAATAAGGTGAAAACGGAGTAATAGTTGCTTCTCATTTTTTTGTGTATTTGCCCCAAATGCTGCTATTGTTCTTGAAAATAATTAGCCCCTTACTGTGCATAATTTTGTAGGTCTCATTGACAATATAAGAGGAGTACCAGGATTGGACTCAA
This sequence comes from Bambusicola thoracicus, assembly GCA_002909625.1. Classification (NCBI taxonomy): domain Eukaryota; kingdom Metazoa; phylum Chordata; class Aves; order Galliformes; family Phasianidae; genus Bambusicola; species Bambusicola thoracicus. Next base: position 15,966 of record PPHD01012285.1, on the reverse strand, counting down.
TAGTGGAGTTTTAAGTGTCGCACTATGCTTGTGTCCAGGAAAGGTGTCACACACACTTATGTCTGACTCTTGTTTTCTTTGAAGATACAATTTCTGCAGTTGAATTAGTTCCTTCTAGCAGACAGATAGCAGATGGGAGGAGAATGAGCACAAGCCCTTGGCTTTGTGCACTTTCCACCCTCACAGATGCTCTCTGTAATCTCATAATACGTCCAGTGAGCTTATCATGTGGAAATAGCAGTTGCCTCATTGTTTCTGTCATGATTATTTCTGGACTTACAATGTGTGTAAGTAATTGTTAGGTGGAGATTGAGCCTTTGGGGTCTGTTACTGTCCTTCTGAGCCGCCAATGCAGGGGTGATGATTGTGTGCCTTTAGAATAAAGTTTATATGAAGAGTTCAAATGCAAGCAGATATTTTTTTTAGTGGGCAAAGCACCTGTCTCAGACAGCTGTAGATACTTCAGGACTGTTGTATTTCATCCTCCAAAGATTTCACAGAATGCCCTGATTTTGAGAGACCTGCTGTACATTGAATCATTTTTAATTCTTTCTGCCGTACATGTAGACATTTCGATGCTCTTTTTATGCTACTGTTTGCAGTATACTTCAATGAAAGACAATGTATGCTACTTTAACGTGTGGTGCAGTACAGTGTGATCGTTTGCATTGCTAATTTATACATATGCATTAAATCACATAACAAAGCAATCTAAGTTAAATAGTGAATATTTTTGTGCCAACATCCTTCAGTGCCAGTATCTATCAGAAATCTATCATAAGTCAAAAAGCCTTTTTTTTTTTTTTTTTTTTTTTTTTAATGTTCTGGATGGACTATGAGTGTCAGCATTTGCTTTGTCTTTGCTGGAGGCCTTTTTCAGATGGGAGAGTGTAGCTCAGTAATTTACAAAGTTGCTCCTCATGCAACAATGAGCATATGCCTTCAACATTTGCACTGAGCTGAGTTTCCATGGAGGGTTACTCTTTGTTCACTTTGTCATATCAAATGCTCAGAGCTTCAGCTTAGCACAGAACAAGCACTTGTCAGGCAGTGAAGACCGGACAACATTTTTTGTGTGTTTACATGTGGACATATATATAAAGGAAGTACATGCACCAAGTATGTCTTCCCTGTTGCTACTCAGCTAGAACAGAAAGGACTGCACTGTTTATGCCAGTTTTATAGCAACAGCAATTCTCCCAGAGAAGGGTAACTCTGAGGACATGCTTGGCTCGTTTAAGGCAACCTGAACTAAACTTGATGCATTGGCAAATCTGGCTGGATAGTTCTTGGTAAGGAAAATTAAAAGGTTCACAACTTATTGCTGCTTCACATGTAAGTATAGTAAAGACAAGACAAACTGTCATTTTGTGACAGAATATTGATTTAATTTTTCCTGTGGTATTCTAGCACAGGCTCCCATTGCTTTGAGTATGTTATGAATACTACCCGTGCTTCCTTTTTTAACTCTGTCAGAATTCGTTGAGGAGTTCTTTAAAATTAGTTGAAGAAAGACTCTTTGGGGAAGTTTTGGTTTTATCTGTCAAGTTTTGGTCAAGTTTTGGTTTTATCTGTCATTGCATCTGGCTAGATTATATGATGGAATTGTCATTCATGTAAACAGAACGACACACCACTAAACTCAGAACTGTTGATTTTCTTAACATTGTTAGTGTCGAAATCTTTTTTGGGTCAAGTTGTTCAACACAATGTAGAAGTTTTTCTTTATAATCATCTTTGTGTGAATGAAATATAGAAATAAGCAAAAAGAGAGCATAGCTTTATGTGGACCAGTAAAGAGAGACACAATATCTTCCAAATGTTCATTTGGAAGCTAGTGTTGAGCAGTGAAATAGCAGCATGTGACAAACATGTATTTAAGAGGGAGCCTGATAGGTTGTGAGCAGGATGATAATTTTACTGTGCAATGAAAATTGGAAGAAAAGTGAGAACCAAAGATTTTATTATGAAAATATAGAGAAATTAGGGAAAATAAAAGCGCCTACGCATATTGGTCCTTATTTGGAAAAAAAGAAATTTAGGCATTGATAGCAAATGATTTCTCAAGCACAAGTTGTCTTATTATCTTTTTATACAAAATGAATGTTTTTCCTTGATCAGAAGCCTAAACAGCATAGAAAGAAAACTTACTGATCTGTGAATATGAAATGAACTGTCATTTCAAAAGTTCTTCATTTTTTTCCACTGACACTTAATTGCCTTTGAAAGACAAAGTAAGTTAGACTTCTGCCAGCAAGCCACATTCTAACATTCTGGTAAAATGATTAAAGGTTTGACTAATGATATTCAAACAGAAAGTGTAATAGGTTGTAAAATGTACCGTCCCATTGGGAAATGAGTTATCATGGGCCTGATGTTTCTAGTACAATATGCATGGAACTCCCATTAACTCCACTGCGCTTTGTGCGCATGGAAAAATGGTAGGATTGGGCCCTAATGTCTGCTTTCTGCACCATTATTGGCAAGAAATGGTAGGAAAGTGTTCTGGTTCTGATACCAAGGAAAAAGTGCTGGTTCTGAAATTAACATTGTGAAGCTGAAGGAATGAAGTGGAGGGCTCAGACTTCTAATCTGGTCTCTTCTGGTTCTCAAAAACCGTGTGATACTCGTGAGCTGTAGCCTTCCTAACTTTTTTGCTAAAAGCTTCATGGGAAAGAGTTAAGTGTTGGTAGATTTGTAACTATTTTTTATTCTTTTTGCTATGCGTTTTATTTCCTCTGTTACTGTGTAATTTATTGTCGCATGCTTGTATGTCATCACTCCAAGCATGCTTATCAAAAAGGTAATTTCAGTTTCCCCATCTAAACAGAGGCCTTCTGCAAAGGCTGTCAGTCCTGTACCTGTCTGCTGTGAGCCTCTGTTCAGTACCGCCATCTGGCTCAGTTTTGTGGCAATGTGCTACCTCACATCTTTCCTCCTTCTGCGAAATCTGTGTACACAGAGCTAGTGAGCCATATTGTCAAGGTTGTCTGATACTTCATATGTTTATATGCTTAATGATTTCTTGCCAAAATTTAACAGTTGGGTCAGAAACTCTGCATGCCAGGTGCTGAATGTTTTGGAGAAATTTCAGCCAAAATAACTCAGCGTATTCCAAGGACACAGCAGAGAAAAATATGTTGTTTCCCATTGTCTAAACATTCCTGAAAGCTTTTTTTTTTAGTATGTCTCAATATCCCCCATTATTGGACCTGATTGCAGATTGGGGATTTGAAATTTGGCAGGCAGTGTTCCTCTGGTTGTGGGTAAGTTTTTAGTAATATCTGTGAACATCGGCACGTATCTTACTATAACCTTTCACAAAAATAAATAAATAAATGAGAAAGTCACCGCTTCCCCCTCAGGCTCTGTAGAGGTTTCTTGGATGTTAATGCTAACATTTCTGAAAAGCCTGTACTTTTTGAGCATGCTCTAGCTTGCTACATGTCCTAACCACAAACAAACTGTACGTGTACAGTCTCCTTAGAATAAATTAACATGTTGCTCTTCCAGAGCTAAGATACTGAGGAGAGACCTTGTGCTTTCTCTTGCCTTTGAGATGGGTACCAGGGATTGAGGAATCAGCGATGTCTCTGGACTCGCATTCAGACATTATGAAAATCAGTCTGCAGAGAGCTTCTGGCTTTACCAAGCTTCAGACTTCTGATAGGGAGTGACAAGAGCACATAAGGAGAGGGAAAGTCCAGATGAGACCAGCTGAACAGAAGAAATTAGCATTATATTCATATGGCAAAAGAAAGATATGAGAAGGTAGGAGGAAAATTCAGCACTGACTGTACAGATGCACTGGGTCAAGGAAAAAGAGTAAGAACGGAAGACTGAGATTAGATAAGGAATCTGGGATGGGAGACAAATTGAGAAACAGTCTGAGAGGAAGGGGAGAAATGAGCTGTATGTAGAGCCAGAAGAGGGAAAGAGGGAATTGGGACTGCTTTGGCAAGAAGATTGTATATAAGGAGGGATAGAATGCCAATATGTTAGTATTTCAGTTTGGATAAGGAATATACTTTTTGAAGCAAATTGTCTGATGGTCCTAACATACTGCTCATCAATTCACATCATGGACTGGTCTTGGAGAGCACAGAACTGGATTTTTTGGTTGAAGCTAACCTGGAAGGTATGCTCCAGAAAGGCACCTAATGTTCTCCTTCAGCTGATGATATTTGATCTATAGGATCAAATTAGAGTTTGTTCAAAGTGAAGCACCTGAAATATGTGCATAGAGCAGATGCTGGCTCTTCAGCACCAGCTGTTTCAGTCTGCAGTTTTATTGCTATTGTCTTGTACTGCTGGTTATGCAAGCATAGATGGACTAGCACTTGGCAAGCAAGCAGGAGAACTAGAATTCTTTTGCCAAAGAAGTTATTCTATGTTTGTTTGTTTTTTAGAGAAGATAATTGCAAGAACAGGGCATAAATGAGTCTTGACCATTTCTTACTTGTGGCAAGTCAATATAATGCTCTCTGTTAGTGTCTATGCCATGCGCTGCAATACTGAAGAGTGCTGGTCTGCACAGGTGATTTTAGAGGAAGTCTAAAGGGTGCACTCTGCAAATGTGAAGTGCGTGTACTGCACGGATTGAAATGAAACAGTTGTTCGTTGTATGGTAATTGTTTCTTGTCTTTTTTCTGCACTAAAATAAAATAGCTATCTCTGAAACTCTATAGTCTACAGGCTTTTCTGCACTTCCTTATTTCTTGGAAGAATATCTGCTACATTTTTTTTTTTTTTCATGAGAATTTAGTTGGGTTTATTTGAGGCTATTGTAGATACTGTGAGGTCTCCTTCTTTACTTTCATCATCTGCTACCTTACACAGACAAATTCCTGTGTAAGGACATTGACTATTTCATTACTTATCTTATTTCATTACATCTCACTGTCTCCATGCAAAGCCTGAAAATACTGACTTTTATGTAATTCTGCAGTAGAATGTAGTTAGATAGACTTTTTTCTCCCGACATGTTTTTGGGGAGCTACAAAGAAGAGTTGTCCATACTACTTCACACAGTTGGAGTCTCAAGTGATTGCATCTGGTAATTAACAGAATTGTTCTGTAGGGTTGGTGGTTCCTGTCATTTTCAACCAAAGCTTTTAAACTGTTCTTAGAGTAACCAATCATGAGCATGAGACTGGAGAGGGTAGGACTTGAGGACAGAGAGGAATTGCACTTTTTTTTCCTATTTCTTTTCTTTTTTCTTTCTTTTTTTTTTTTTTACCATGGGACGTTTGGAGACAGCGTACATAACTGCTGTTGTTTTTGGGAGCACATACCTAACTAGTTCAGGTGCTTTCTGAAGAGTATGTAGTTGGCTTTGCAGATTTTTGTCATTGAGCAGGTTAGCACACACCCCAGCAGCAATGTCTTTTGAAATTAAGCATAGCATCAGAGCAGATGAGGGGAGCCACTGCAATAAGGCTCCAAACAGTTTGAGATTTTTAGTTCCTTTGTGCTGACAGTTGTTCTTTGACCATTGTGTTTTGTGTTTTGAGAGCACAGAGGCCTTCAATCAGACCTGGAGGACCAACAGATAAGTGCTGAGCAAATACACGGAAAGAAAAAGTTTTTATAGGCCTGAAATAAATCCTCTGCCCTGATGTAAGAGGAGAGAGGGAAAAGTCCCAACTGGCCCATATGTGGAACAGTAAATGGGTCCGCCATGACCCACATGGAAAAGTAAATAAAACCTGCTGAATTGGATTGAGCTCAGGAATGTGGCTCCTTTATTTTGATCCTGGGGATTAGCTCCCAGTCTTACCATAGCAGGGAGTCTGATCTTGCTCTCATTGAAATCCAAAATCTAAATCCACATTAACACCATAGAAACAGGATCAAACCTTTCCATCTAAAGTAAAAGCAATCCAGGAGCTTAATCAGCAAGTTCTGTGTGTAGTGTTGTGCACATACATGTGCTGAGAGGGTTGCAGATTCAGAGCAGAGTACTTGTTCCACCCAGGAGCCGGAGAAAGATGACCCCATCCTCCCTCAGGAATCTGCACAGTGGAAGCAGTATTAGGATAGAGAGACAGTGCCTCACTCATCTGGTTCTTAGTTTTTAAGGTGGGCTTTATGACTCTGAAGTCAGATTTTATAGTCCAGTGTTTCTGTACATTCCAGATGATTTGAGGCAAGGTCAGCACTTAACTTTTGAAGATATGTAAGAAACAAAACAAAACAAAAAAGATCATTTGGAATTCAGAGTACAGATTTCGGTGCAGCAATTTCCTCTTAAGTCTTTGTAAGAGTTTGCTACTTTTAACGTTGTAGATCCTACTAATTTAATGGGAAATATACAGCTCTAGAACCATTTCTAAACAAGTTTGCACACATCCTTGTGACTCTTCAAGAATATGAATTTCATTATGTCAGCTGAAAAGCAGAGACCTTTGGAATAGATTGTTTTGGAGCCAGACCTGGGCAGTCGTAACTACCATTTGGTGGGAAGTTTAAGCTGTCCTCTGGAGAAACCAAAAGAGTTGCTTGGGTCATTTAATTCCTATTGTCTTACAATTCCTTATCTCAGTTCAGAATTTCAAACATCTAACCTTTTACTCCCTATAATTTATCTTATAAGACTGCCCTAGGTCATAACTATCTCTGTAAGATACAAGCATCTCCTATTGCCAGACTTCTTGACAGTTCTGTGGAGCTGAGAAGGTTGAGCTCTGTTGTGGTGGTGAACTTAGTCATCTCCTCTAATGCAAATAAAACACTATCTGGTAATATTGTCTCCGCCGCAGAGAAACACCAAATTTAGCACCCCCGTGAGACTTTTGGACCATATCAGAGAGTGCTTCGGTGAGGTTGGAATGTCTGTAGTACTGCTAAAAGAATGTGAAGCATCCTGAAAAGGGATCAACAAGGCCTGCCGAGGCGAGCAGAGCTTGCTGTAAGGAGGTAGAGGAAGCGCAGCAGAACGACCCTGGTTGTTCTCAAGAGGAGCAGTCCTACACATCTCTGCACATCTGCAAATCTGGTCTTCATCCATTACGTGCAGAATGCCCTTGGTTCCACTTCAAAACAGCAGTTGCATGTATTCAGAACTGGTTGGGATCAGACTCTTATGTGAGGTTTTGTGCTGTAGCTGCTGGTTGGTTGTCAAGACAGGATACAATCCCTTACCAAGCAGGGACAGATGGGCCCCTCAAACCTGCTTTCTTTCAAATGCTGTAGAGCACATATGAATTCAGTAGTTATTTCCTTGCTTTAAAGATATACACATTCACTACCTTCTGGCTATCTTTAGCAATTCGCCTGATGAAAAACCAAGATGCAAGAAGATATTAAGTGGTTCAGTAGTTAATGTTTTTTCCAGGGCTCCTTAACTGTATTATTGTTCTTACTGTAGTATTTTGCACTCTGGTGGAATACCCAAGTATGAAATTAATAAAGGTCATATTTTATTACATCCAAAATAAATTGTTATATTTAAATGACCTTCCTAGAAATTGGTGATATAAAAATTGTAACATAAGAAGGTGTTTATTTTAGAAAAAATAATTGCAGTATTTGCTTGAAGTATCCCGAACATTTGGCAGAATTTCATACTTATGCTAAGGAGATGTAAACCAGAAGCTGATAATTTAGCATCTACTATAAAAGGGTCGGGTTTAAAGTGGAATGCAGCATTCTTCAACTACTTTTTAGTTCAAGCTAAATTCAAATATTCTTCCTCTCTATGTTGTATGACTAATTCTGGAGCGATGTATCACAGTCTTTCAGCTCAATGTACTTTTGAATTTGCCCCTGGTTATATATTCATGCCATTATTGAATAGTGCACCCTCTGTGGGGTGTGCTTGGAAAAGGTTTGTGTTTGCAGGTGCCTCCTCAGGGCAGGACTGCAGCTTGGCCATGACGGAAATGGATGCAGCCTATTGGTACTCTGTTGTTTGGACTCTACTGCCATGCTTTTGTGGAGAGCCCTATTGTGCATTGTGTGTACCCTTTTCTTTAAGCAGTACTCTTGTTGGCATGAAAGAGTCTAGTTGATTGATTTGATTGCTCACTCAGTTTGCCTGGGCAAATTATAGATTTCTTATGTTTGAAATGGAAAGTAATAACTTTCAGCCTTTGTAAAATGCACTGAAGTAAGTGTGTTGTACATTTATATGTGAAGAGGCTATTCAGGCAGCCAAGAGCTGTTTTGTATTGACATGCTCTATTCAGGTCTGGTTTGGTTTATAGTTAATTTTAAATTGGGGCTCTTACTGGAAGGAATGATCTTATATGGTATGTTAGATGTAGATACTGTGTTATAATATATACATTATAACTAAAATATATTTGCTCTTAACTGGTCTGTAATTGGTTAAGGGCTGGTGTTAAGTAGATGATTTATTTCCTGTAAGTCCTGCCACTTATTAAAGTTGTGACCTGCAGCAGGAAATGAGGTGTGGGCAAAATGAGACTGAACAGCTGCAGGGCTTTGTAAGGGGAAGCACTACTTAGCAGATTCCTTTTGTCAATTTGGTCATTAGGAAGTAAAACTAAGACAACAGAGTGTAAATATGCTCTTAATACACTACTGACATTTCAGTTGTTTTTGTTAATAGCAAATAAGTTTCCAATAGCAAGAAAGATTTACAAGTCCATGTGTAAGTCTGTAAGAGTTGCATAGCACAGCAAAGAGACTGAGTAGACTCTACTTAATAAAATACGATTATTTTTAATGGAAAAAATGTGAAACGTTAAATGTGTCCATAGTCGCATTTGACAGTTTTCATTCTAGTTATGTGATGTGCAAATTCCCTGATGTAGGATAACTTCTAAAGTAGTTCTTTAATTTTCCTAGGGGAAGAAACTGTGATTGCCGTTCCGCATGGGAGCCGCAGTGTGAGAATTACACTCAAAGGACCAGCACACCTTGGTATGAGTGAGCTGTTTTTTGTTTTTATTCATACACAGAAGATACAAACTGAGCCTTGTTTCTGAACTCATCTAAACTTTAAGAATATGGGTAAGATCATAACCTTGATTTCTCTTCCCATGTTTAATATCCAGCTTTGACGTTGTCTTACAGAACACCGAAAGACTACTTACAAAGTAGAAACAGAATAAAAGAAATAGTACTGGTGGTTTCTTCATTAATCTAAACCAAATTCATATAAGGATTCTATAATCAGGTACAATCTTAAAATACATGCAAACAGTTCTGACAAAATTCTTTTAAATGGTTTTGTGTGGGATTGATAGCACTTCAATAGGTCAGTGCCAGATTTCTGTTGAAGAGTTTGAGATAGAAAAGGGACTTGTAATGGACTAGGGAATTCAGATCAACTCTTCAAATCCATAAAAGGACCAAGGTTGATAACCTCCATGTCCTGTGGAAAGGAAACTGCGTGACTTAGCTCCCTCTGGATCTTAGCACAGTCCTGTGATTTTGCTTTTAGAAAGTATGAGTGACTGTGGACAATAATGGGCTTGATACTTCAAGCTATTGGCTAAGTTAGCTTTAATTCAGCCAAGAACATAAGTGCAGGCTTAACAATAAGGATGCAGATAGTCTAATTGAAATTACAACTTTGACCTGAGAGCTAATAAAGCCATTTGGTCTACGAGCAGTTTTCTAGAAAAAGTAAATTAAGTAAAATGAGCTAAGGTAAACAAAAGACAAATAATATACACAAGCACTGTTTCCTTGTAAAAGTTTTGATCACGATGTATTACCAATGAGAAGCAGCTTGTTATTCTGTCAGGTTTCCTAATATTTTCTGGGAGTCTGGTGGTGGTAACTATGGTAATTTCTTCACCCATTGACCTGCTTTAGATACAGAACTCTAATCACTTCAATGGTAAATAGTGCTGATATACCAAGCAGTGAAATAAACCATTCATTTAATGTTTAGAGCATTTTTTTTATTAGCAACAGTGGAAGGCTTAGTCCAAATCATAGAAATAAAAATGACATTTATTGCTATGTGATATGTAAACAGAAGAAAGAAATGCATTTTACTTGAAAACTACTCATCTATGTTTGCTTTGAAGAAAATGCCATCATTTCAAAGAAAAATAATAAGACTTTCATTTTCAAATACCTCCAGAATGACTTCTAGATGTCATACTGATATTAATAATATGAAAAGCATAACTTAACCTTAAAATATATAATATTAGCATTAAAAATATTAGAAGAAGTGTATGAGGGTTTTATCTTGACCACTTCCAATCAAGACTCCTGTTTTGCTATTTCTTAATTAATTCTGCAGAAGAAAGCTGTTGTTTCAACTTCGTGAGGAAAAAGTACTGGATTCAGTGGCTCCTGGGGGATTTCTGGAAAGCTCTTGAGGAATGCAGCAGCAACTCGTTAACTAAGTACAGTGTGCTCCTGGCTTCCTACCCAGGGTGGTTCCATAAAGAAGCTGTGGCTTGGCATTACTTTTGTTAGCTAGTTCTCTAGCTGGAAGAGAATTGTGAAATGTTCCTTTAACCACTTCCCCCAGCACATCTGTTTGCAAATCATTGAGGATTTAGACATTTGTTACCTAAAGTGGGAGAGGCAGAAAACAAGAGGGAGCTGTTGGAGTAGGGGATGGAAAGTGCATTGCTTCCTAATCAGACCTTCAAAAACCTGTATTCCAGAGGAGGTGATTGTGTTATTTGCTTGCCCTCGTTACTGACTTGCATGTACGTTTGAGGGTGTTATTTTTCACTTAGAATATCTTTGGTTTGCAACTTTATTGGCTCGATGAGAGTGCGCTGCTATGACTAAATGCAAAACTTGAAAAACAATCACTTCTAATTGCAGGCTTCATTTGTAAGTCATGTTCTTCATGGCTTGTAAGGAGGTTAATTCAACAGGTGGAGTAGAGACTACTTACTGCAGAATTTTGTACTGCCTCCAGTATATGTTTGCTCTTCAAGTAAATGCAGCAATAGCAAACATTTGAAGAGCACTTTAGAGTATCTGGCACTTTTCCCTCTGTCCTGTGTTATTTTGTGCTTCATCCTGGGCTTTATGGTCTGCTCTTGTTCCAGGGAAACACAGCTGCTGGATTAATCAAAAATGGAAAGCTGGTTAGAGAGGTAGTGCATAACAGATCTGAAACAAATAAATGCTCTGAATGTTGTTTTACAGTCAGCAGCTTATGCTGAAAGACTCATTTATTTGTAGCTGGTATTTTGTTTGGTCTTTTGGATGCTATACGTGTCATCAGATAGCAAAGGTGTTACTTCTCAGTGTTTGGGGTTTAGTGAATGGCTTGGTTGAAAATAACCAAATAATCTGTTTAAAATTGCTTATGAATTTAATGTTTCACTGCATTGTTTTGTTCTTGATTTGGACTACATTATGGCTTTTTGATCGGTTATTTTAAGAGCATTGTAATCAAAAGAAAGGCTGAAAGTTCTCTGAAACTAATCCTCCATTAGAAGAAACAGGAAAACCAGAAGCTAATATTTTTACAAGTGGCCAATGCTAGATAACTGAGTTCATGAACTTAGGCAGGTTAAATTTCACTTAAAAAAATATTGAAGCTCTTTTCTTCTTTTTGTCAGTTTCTTCTCCACTTTCAGAGATTTGCATTACTTGACAATATTAGCTATAAATCTGTGCACTGGTTTGTCTTCAAAATGTTGCTAGGAGGATGACACTATTGCTTGTGTTTTCCAAAAAATGCATTGGTTTATTTGGGTCCTCTGTCATGCGTTTTGTGCAAGTAACTTTCACAAGAAGGAAAACTTTTGAGTAGGAGCATTATTTGTTCCTTCTTGCACTGGGAGCAAGAGCAGTTTGCCTGGAATTCTTCACACTACACATGGTGCAGTGTGTTCTCACACTACTCAGCCCTTCTCCTGCCTGCCATTATGGATGCTTTTGCAGTGGGTCTTCCAGCTATAGCTGGGCAGGAAATTTTTATCTTTTATTCTGACAAAGGAAGTAATGCAAAGTAAGACAGCTATATGTCTTTGGCACCAATGATTACCTTGTCAGACACAGGTGACTACTCAAGAGAATTCCCTGTCCTTGTGACTCTGTGCATCTGGAGTCCTTGTTCCTAGTGGAGATAGGTTGGACAAGGGCACGCTTTGATTCCCAGAGATTTATTTTTTCTCTGACAAAATAACATTTGATTCATCTACAGATTCCTACCCTATGACCAAGGTAAAGTCATTTTCTAGAAATATATCCTTCTTTAAACTTCCAGCCATGCATGTGATCTTTGCTGTATCTGTGAGAGAAGTGGAACCTAATACTAAAAAATAGGAGATAATGTTGGCACTGGATTTTATCATATGAGACATCTGCTAATTTGAGAAGTACATACGACATTTAAAATCACTTCAAAGCAAGACTTAATGTATTTATGTAGGTGTCCACCAAGTCTCCAAAAGGGTAAATTCCATTATCTCACATCAGCTCTAAATGCTGCTCAATGTGTTTGCCCGTTTCTAAGGAAATTAGTGAACTATTTATACCGTTTACACAAATGCACTTGGGAATATTCCCATCTAAGCAAAGTGTTGGGCCTGTTTTCCCAGGTTCCTTTGCTTTCGGTGAAAATAATGAATTTGGTCAGCTTTGCCTCGTTCTGATTTTTCACATAATTTTTCTGTATGTTTTTTGTCTATTTAATTTGTTTTACAGATCTTTCCTTATGTCTTCAGGAAAGCTTTCTGTTCTCAATATTTTGTATGATTGTGTCATGGGTTCTGGTTGTCCTTGATTTTTAGATTTTGTACTCAATATCTGATACCATAGATACAGTTCCTGACTCTGATTCACTTTTTTATTATTATTATTATGAAATCAATTTGTAATCACTTTAGGAAGATATATATTTTTAATTTAAATGGCTTGTTAAAGATCACCCACTACTTGCCAGGTTGTTCTTTCCCGTGACTGGCTGTTTTATTCTTCCATCTCTAAGAGACCGTGTGCCTGAGTTTTACTGACCAAATGAAAGGAGCCCTTCCTAATTTTAAGGATATTTGATTTTCATAAATCAATCTGAAGAGAAAAGGGACAAGGAGGAGTCTTTCAGTGTCATATAGATTATTTTTTTTTTGCCAGAAGTGGTGATTTTGTACGCATTTCTTGAAAAATTCATGTTGTGCATTGCAAAATAAAAACTGTAATTCTTTCAAAAAATGAGCAGTTAAAGGGAGAGTTCTCCATTGTAGTCTGAGTAAGAAAAAAGAGATGTTCTTAATTTAAAAACAGTTCAGAAGAGTCAGTCAAAAGAAAGGCTAGTTTATCTCAGGCTTTTTCTGGAGATCTGTCTACATGCATTACATAATGTAAACAGCATTGGGTCATTGTAACTGTGTTCACACAGTTTATACAGTATAAGCTTACAACGTTTGAAAAAATTATAAGGATGCTTCAGAGTAACATTTCTACTTTTATTTGTCTTGTCTGGGCATTATTTATTGGTATGAGATTACCCAATTCTGATACAGCTTCATCCATGACAGGCTTATACTAGTATAGTCAGCTCTTGTTTATGTAACTTATGGGAAGTATGGAATTAAGTGGCTAACTGGAAAATTCATCAATGCAGAGGACATAAAGCTGAGCTATGGTTCATAACTCTGATGAAGGTGGAGTCTTCAAGTAAGATTCTCCCACCGATATTCACCTTGCCTGGCTAAAACACAGCAGGGTATCATCAGCGTGGCCATGCTGCTCCCTGACCCACATGTCAAATGAGCTATAAACAGATCAGTCTTTGTATCTATAAATTCAAATGATCATAATTTGTTAATGCAGCAGTTTCGCTGAAAATTAGGTTTAAAAGCAGTGTTCATACTGACAGTAATGTGCTGTCCATGCCTTTCTCATAAACTGCCCTGATAGCCTGTAACCCAACCAGTGCATTTCAAGTGACTTGCTGTGCACATTCACTGTATTATGCAGATCCCAGAAGTTCTTACCTCCTTAAGTATATCTTCTTTTAGCTTTGTCTGCCTATAGTTCAGTCAGTTTGCTGGAAATGACTCAGTCTTAAAATGCTTCGTCTGTCTTCTGGAGGCTGTGGTCTGTTAGTTTAATCTGTTTCCAAGGAATGCAGAACAGCACAAAAAGGGTTTTCATCACCACCTGTTTTGAGAAAGGGACATCTCTCAGGCAGCACTGCAGCTACCGACCTCCTGGCCTTGCTTTTTGCTAATACGGGAAATATTTGGAGTTAAGTTAATGACCTCTGCAATGAGTAGAGTTATAAAGCTTTCGAGGTGAGTGTTTGGTGAGCTTGTTGCCATTCAGACTTCTCTGCAGGCTGATTGCTGAAACTGCTAGGCTCTAGTTGTTTCAAGTATAAATTAGTTTTCTAAGTGTATTGATCCTATTAATTTTGTGAGTTTCAACTTGTCCAGCTAAATGTGTTGCTTTGTATCTGTACAGAGTGCTTTTCTAGGAAAAAATGTCTTTGAAGAGCTTTTGGTATGGAAGAATAGTGTGATCCTGTACTAACATGTCATGCAATTGTGCATCAACCTATAATCTGAAGTGGCTAATATTCTCATAGATATTCCATATATTCTTTAATGCACATATTCTGCTAATACTTGCAATGTAGAGTTGCAAATGTTACTTTCTGATTTCCCTGAAAAGAGAAAATAGCCTAAATTTACAAATTGCATATTTCTTCCCTAGTTATAGAGTCCAAGACATTACAAGGAGACAAGGGAGAACACAGTTTTGAGGAACCTGGGACATTTGTCGTAGAAAATACAACTGTTGAATTTCAGAAGACTACAGATAGGGAAATCATAAAGATCCAAGGACCTCTTGGTGCAGATTTCATTATCAAGGTGGGATGTGTGTGTGTACAAGGCTGTAAAGATATTGCAAGTATATGCAACAGAGTAAGGAGCTGTCAATTGGGTTGTAGCAATCTTTTAGGTAGTAAATAAGGAATCCTAATTAAAACCCAGAGGTAATTTATACTAATCACATCTAATCACAAGTTAAAATGTTATGAGGTCGATGTCATTGCTGTAGTAGAAAGTCCTGCAGGATATATAATGGGGAAAAATGTCCTGGACTTTTGTTTTAAATATTACTGAAATATTACTGTACACTGTACTGATGTTAATCCAGTTGAAGACTGCCACCTGCTGAATCTGAACGTTGCTTCCTGTAGCACCCTAAAATGACTCTTAGACAACTGATAGTCCAGCTAGTGACTGTTTCTAATCCTTTTAGTTTCTGTTACACACAGACTGCATATCAATGTATTGCATCATGTATGTGCATTTGTTGCTGTGTGGAAACTTACTAATATTTGACAGCCAAAGGAAGGTAGTCATGCGGTTTTCCATTGGAAATGGAAGATGTTTAAGTACCATCACTTAACTTGACTTTATCTTTCTTGTTGTAGAAACAGACTTTCAGCAATGTTTATTATTTAGCATCTGCAATATCATGTGTGCAGTTAGACCTGTCTAAACATGAACCACTATGCATAGGTCAGTTTCAGTTCTCCCTCTCCAGCAAATTCTAAATGTTTTGCTGATGAGATTAAAACAGAAGAATAGAACTGGGAAATTTGTCAATAAAGTATTGATGATCGAGTAATAATATTATCACCTTAAATAATTTGAAGAACAAAGTGATGTACAAATACTTGACTACTGGAAATTTAGATTTATTGGATCTCCTTGAAGTTTTATGCCTGTTGTCATAATACTGTCTGCTCTATTTCTTCCTATGAATTCTATTTTGATATGTCACAAACAGTGGAGTACATTATACACACGTGTTTTAATGGAACTTTCTCTAGACCAGGTACTCTGGATCGAAAGACAGTGTGGTTCAATTCTTTTTCTATCAGCCTATCAGTCATCAATGGAGACAAACAGAGTTCTTCCCCTGCACAGTGACTTGTGGAGGAGGTAAGCAGTGGCAGTTTTTGAGGTGTGTTTACTAGTGAAGATTGAAAATTGCTGATTTACAACCTTCATCTACATGTTTCTTGATTAAATGTTTGTGTTTCTTCGCACA
>PPHD01012284.1:0-18148 GCA_002909625.1 Bambusicola thoracicus | reverse complement strand
TAATTAACTTGATGGTTTCTTTTTCATTCTCACCACCTTTTTTGTCTCCTTTTTCAGTGTTCTGGTTCCTGTGCAGGCCGCCCTGTAGCTTCACAGCATCACCACTTTTTATGTCGACTTCATAATGGATCTTTGATGCCAAATTCTTCTTGTGATGAAAGAAAGAGGTACACAATTTGAAGCAGTACAATTTATATTCTATTGATGATTCTGTTAATGTTACTGTCTCTAAATACTGTATAAAAGGAAAAGTACAGGCTTTACACCCCCCTCAGAATATTAATCACTTGGGGCTATGCTGTTGCATATGCATGGAAGGCAGCATCCATAAAACACTGTAATCTCAAAAATGCTGAATTAAAGAGAAATTAACATAGTGGTCTGGGGGAACAAAACCTGTGCATAGGTATGGCAGTGAAGAACAAACAGTGTCTGGGTGTCAAGTACATACATGGCATTGTTCCTCGATTATAGAACACAGCCCTTCATATTTTTGACTGTAGACCCACTTCTGAGTTGTGAACATTTCAAATCATTTTTGAGGCACCTAGAAGGAAATTTGGGCTTCACTGAATAAAATGCTGAAATTTCCATTTACAAGTGTAAGCCAGCATTTCATTTTGGCAGCTTCAAACATTTAAGAGGGTTCTGTGTCAGCATAGAAATATTTCTTGTGTTCAAGAGAGAGCTTAAAGCACCTGCAGCATCCAATATACAGCCTTGTGGGGTCAGTAAAATTTTCCAAAAAGGTAAAACATTTTTTCTATTTCAGGTTTTGGTTTAAATGAACAGAAGCTTTTCTTTTGTCACGAGTGAGGCATGATGAATGGGCACGATGTGAAGTGCAGGAAATGGAGCTTAGGAAAAAAAATTACTCTGAGGATTCTTAAATACTGCAAGAGGCTGCACAGAGAGGTTGTAGGGTCTGCACTTTGGACACACTGGAAAACAGGCAGAAGATGAGCAGCCTGGTCTAATTTACTGTGTGATGAGCAACAGGCTTGGACTGGACCATCTCCAGAAGTCCCTTCCATATTCGTATGATGCTGTGTATAAGGGCTTTGAACAAAAATAAGCATTTAACTGCCATTTGTTTTTCTCCACAGATCTGCTGTCAGAAGAAACTGTTCCTCAGAAGTATGTGATGTCTATTGGAGGACAGGGCCTTGGAGGCCTTGCAGTGTGCAGTGTGGGAGTGGATTTCAGTCCAGACGAGTGCACTGTGTACACAGAAAGAATAACAAACTTGTGGCTGATCAGTATTGTGGATGGAAGAAGAGACCAGTGAGCTGGCAGCACTGCAATGCCACAGCCTGTGGCAGTATGTAAATATTTATTTCTATCTGAGCATAGTGATAGTTTCCAGCACTTATATTAGAAAGCACCTCACAATCGTATGCTGGTGATTCTGCAAGTATTTGATTGTACATCTCAAAGGTAAAACTAACCTGTCCAAGCAACACTTGATTATGCTGGGGTTAGTTTTTTTCCATGACTAGGCCAGTTTGATATTAAAGTCTCAAAAGCACTTTTAGAAGCAGGATTTGTAGGAAGTTGTTTTATGCAAACTTCCAGCTGTGAGTCACTCACGAGTCTCTGAGCAAGCTGTTAATTCCTGGAAGGTGGGGTAGTGAGATCACACCACTTAGGTATGACCTACTTTAGCTGTTGTCAGAAATGTAAAGTAAAATAATTACAAAGCTACCAATAATCCATTGGTTGTTATGATGATTTCTGCTATTTCTCTTGTGTCCATTTTCAAAGTTTTTTTAATGTTTAAATATATTTTTCAGAAGATGAGTGCAAGGATACAACTCACTACTGTACATTTGCAAAGCAGCTGAGGTTATGCTTGATAGACGTCTACAAACAAAGATGTTGTCAGTCGTGTCAAGAAATGTAACTCTTCTATGGAAAATTTGTGATGCTGCAGTGAAGAGATGAGAAGAGAGGTTCAGTAAACTATCCTGCTCCAATTATATACCTGTAAATAAGACATTAGGCGTAACAGTTAAATGGAAACTTGGGGCTAATGAAAACAACTGTATTGCAGATTGATACGCTGGGCAGGGTACTTCTTCCAGGAACTTTTATTGTCCACTCTTTACAATGGAACTTATAATGCTTTAAACATCTCCATGTTTGAATTAGGAATTTTTGTTTTGTAGACAAAGTAGATGTTCAGTACACTTTTCAAAACAGCAATGGATCTTGTTTGAAAAATGAAGTGTCATTATCTATTGTTTCTATTCTTCTGCTCAGTCACTGAAGTACAATCAAAGTTCTGGCATGGTTACACTTTGCTACTGATTTTAAATTAGACACAAGGCTTCCTTTTCAGAGCTGTGAATTAAACGTTTGTGAGCACTGTTCCCTATCACAGTTAAATGGGGAGCCAACAAATGGCTGGACATGCCTCTCAGATTTTCTGTCTTGGGTAAATACTTTATTAACAGGGAAAAATGTCCAAGGAAGAATTACTAATTATGAAGATAGAGAAGAGCAAAAAATCTGTTTTGAGCAGTTTTCCTTCAAGATCAGTTTTTATCATGACCGTTAACCATGTGAGTCTTTGCAAGCTGAAGAATTCTGGTTATGGTATTTCTGGATATATTATTTTCTGTATTGCAGATCGTCTCATTTGGGCTGTAAGCACAGAGAACCCCACAGAAGGCAGCAGATAGCATTTTTTTTTTTTTAATGTAGTTTCCACACTACTGTGCTTCTTGGAAGCCTGAATGCGAGTCTAGACTTGGATCTGTTATTACATTACTGAACTACACTACATTTTAATTAGTGCATGTGCTGTCAGAACAGTTTTGGAAGCAGCGTTCCTGCACTATGGGTTTGCATCACTGAAAATTAGATTAGCACTACTGTATAGAAAATGTTTAATGTGGACTGTTGACTGCAAGGAGAGGATATTCCTGATCATTACCTTTTTAATCAGTGATGGGTCTTGATTGTTTAAGCAGTTTTTTAAATTAAAAATCAAAAATCAAAAAAACATTTTGTAATATACTTTTTGTAGATATTTATTGTCTGATTTAAAAGTGCAATATTTTGTTTTGTACAGTGTTTAATAAAGATTTTTGGACATATATTTTTTCTTATTACCAAAATTTCTTATTCATATTTTTCCTTTATATTTAAAGTTTTCAGATGTTAACACATAGCATCCTTTTGTTGCTTCGATTTTGGCTCTGGTTACATATGCATGCTATACAGAAGCAGTGCTGTAAATGTTTGTTATTGCACTTGGCATGACATTCCTTTGTACATTATTTTATTGCTTCTGCAGTAACCGAAGGTGTCTAATACTTTGCTTTCTTGAGCATAGTTTTGATATTTCTGAAATAAACTCTAATTTGATTATTCAACCCCTTGATCACTCAGAGATTCCTTATTACTGCGATTTTCACGGTAGTCATGCTTTCATTCCAAGGGTTACTCTGTCAGCCTACCATGTCCATCATTCTTGGATTTTCAAAGCTTAGTTCTTACTTTTGACAGCTGTTATCAGACAGATTCTCAGCTTTGCACATCTGTTAAGAAGCAGCAGAGATGTTACCCAGCTTGAACAGTCAGCTTTAATTCATGGAAATCTACAATAAGGATTCTGTAAAAAGGTGGAATAGTTTGGTTTCTTTGTCAGGCATCATGTACTGCATCAAAGTATTCACTTAGAGCCAATAGAACAGCACTATGATTTATATTTGGTGGATGGTGGCAATAGCTTTATGAATAAATTTATTTTAGAATCTCTAATATGTGTAATAGCCTTTAGAAAGGACAGTTCCTGTAGTGGAAACACCAAATCATGGCTTGAAACACTAATTAAGCACCTGGTGGGAAGGCAGGGCCAACCCATGGGAGCTCAGGTGCATGCAATGCAATGCAATCACCTGAGTGACTGGAAGGGGTGCAGCCAGGATCCACCCCTTCCCAGACCTTATTTAAGGGTTGGCAGTGGAGGTAAAGGGGTCTTGGTGGTGATCCCTGTCTACTTGAGGCCTTCTAAGGGTAAGCAGTTTCTTTCCTTTGTTTCTGTGTCTATGACTGTTACGCTGGAGCAAGTCCTTGCATGCTACAGCCCAGGACTTTGCTACTCTGCTGCTGTTCCTACACTATCCATCACGTTATGGTTCCATAATTATTATAAGTTGAAAATGGCTAACAATGAAATGGTGTTTTAGAGTTATCCTGGATTGTAGCACTTGCAAAGGGGCATGATTCCATTTGGTTTTCTTTTTTCAATCTTTCTTTCTCTATGGTCTTCAAAAGAAAAAAACAAATACTGTGTAGCATAGTGTGTGATAAGCATTTCTAGAACACCTACTGAATCCACAAGTAACTTCCACTTACACGTGTTAGCATGATATCATAAAATACTCTTTTGACAACTGTTTTTTGAGAAACATTAGTTTTCCAGCCTGCAGTTTATTTTGTGTGTATTTTGATATCTTGCTTATGAGGAAGTTGACCTCAAGTATTTGAACAGTGCTTCATAATGTCACTCAATGCTTTTCTTGGAAGCATAATCTAATCCTCAGGGTGTGGTGTTTCTACTATAATGTAATAAGGGTGCTTTCTTATACTTTGAAATTTGAGGGGAGGAGGGGGAATTCAAGGATAAAACTAGGATATATCTCCTTCAACCAAAAGAAGTTATCATACGCATCTGTACAGGAGCTCTTAAATGTATCTGAAAGTGCCCTCCATTTGCTCTCAAAATTTCTCTGTGCTACGCACGTAGGTGGCAGCAAATGGCTTCCCACACATTAAGGGGGAAAAAGAGTAAATTACTTGGGTGCTGCAAAGCCAGCTGTGAAAATTATACAGTGCACCTGGGGTTTGTTCACATGCCCTGAGGAGGAGCCATTGCCAGTAGAACATGCAGGCATGCATAACTACGTGGGTTCAGGATGCATTTCTGAGGGATTCTCTCTTTCCTTCCCTAGAGAAGAGAACTGGGAGGACATTAGGGGTTTCTGTAAATGTCACATGAGGTATGTGTAAGGTGTATGTGTGTTATTAATTATGTGTAAGATACGCTGTCAGATAGGTGTAACTGTAGGATGTTTTGACTTTAGCTGTGGATAAACAGAAGATGAGTGAAGTTTCATGAAGAGGAGTATCTGTAGTTTGTTTTCTTCTCTGGTACAGAAGGATGAAAACAAATTGGTCATCATTCTGACCTTCTTTTCAGGCATCCCTGTTTCACTGCTCATTACTCATCCCTAGTCCAAAGTATGTCTTTGCCAGCTGGGGAAATGAATAGTCTTCAGCGAGAAAAGTTTAATTGAATTGTCATTTCGTTAACATATCATATTACAACATATTACAAACACACATTACAAATTACCTAAAAATAACTGATGCTTTAATACGCTCAGTTCAGGTTTCCTCCTTATGTAAGATCTAGTTCCTGCTTTCAGTATCTTTTCATCATGGATCTTAGCCCACTGATGGCTGATGTGCTTTATGAAATACTAGCACGTAGTTATTCGGAAGCCAAATGATTTTTCCTATACCAACACTGATTGTTGGATTAACTAAATACAGGTAAAGGATACATGGGGAGAAAGTGTCTCATATAGAAGCATAATCATTTCACCTATAATTTCAAAGAAAGTTGTTTTCATGTATTTGTTGCAAGTCACCTTTGAAGAGTTAACAGTGTGAAACCAGGCTCTCAGTTGCACATCTCAATGCATGCTGCTTTTATTTTAACTGGGTTTGCACTATTTTTTTAACTCCACACTTTTTTTCTGCCCTCTTTCTCTTCAGACTGCCTCTGCAATGAACTTTGGCAATGATAAAAGGCTGTTCAGCTTTAGATATCAGCAGAATCCAAAATTGCTGTGGATGAGCATTAACTTATTTAGCCTTATTCTCTTTTCTTTCTCACTTTCTGCATTTTTAAGTTGAATGACAATCATCTGTGAAATCTCATTGAGAAACTCAATTTGCACAACAGCTTAAAAAATTACTGATGTGGGAAGGAGACAGTGTGTCAAAGTGTATTCAAAGCTTTGTATCTGGAAAATTAGGAAAAGGAGTCTAATGGCCTGCTTTGAGTCAGTGATTTCAAGCATATGTACAGAAAGAGCAAGGTTAGTTCTTGTTAATTGCTGTCAGAAATTACAGTGGGACCTTTAGATTCAGAATTGGATGCAGGAGAAGCAATCATGATGGAACTAAACCCATTTATTTTTGGCCAACAAAATACAAAGAAAAATAAAGCTCTCATCAGATCACTCAAAGTATTGATGAGATGAAGAACTGGGATATGCGAGTTATTATTCAACATTTTGTTTGATTACTCTGGAAAAGCAAACTACTATTTAAAAAAATGCAATTACAATGATTTGAGTTGCAGAAAATCATTAGGAAATGGGGAAGTGGGTTTGAGGGGGAACAGAATGAAATTTGGAAGGTCGGGGAACCTGGAATGCACAATCAAAAAAGGCTTGATTCCATGGAAGATTTCTCCTACAAAAACAGGCAGATCTCTAGAAGTATTTCAATAATCATTTGGTTTGACTTGATTTTCCTTCAACTGTCAGTCTAAATGCTTTTCAAATCAGAATTTGCATTATTTAGGTTGCTTTGGTGTAATCTGATGAAAAAGAACTGGTAGCAATCCAGGTATTTCACCAGGATGCTTGCAGTGTAAGTATTATGACACAACAGCTACTTCCTTTGGAATGTGATTGCTATTTAACTCAGAAAACTCTGGGGTGAGCTGGCGGAAGAACTTATGACCATGAGAATCTGTGTTTACATAGATATAACCAGGAGGAGATGGGTAATTTGCTGGGCAGATCTCTTGTTTCTTTGGAGTATATTCTGTGCGATACATAGTTTCATCCTGAAAATGAGCTGAATTAGGAAGAACGACGCGCACAGGTTTGAAACTTTGAGCTGGAACGATGTGATGTGGTATGTAATGAGATTTGAATGTAGTTAAATCATAGAATTTTCCTGTGGGTTTTGGAATTTCCTGTTGTTTCTTAATAATTTCTTGCCGGGAGCTGGCCCAAACTTTAAAGTCTTCCTTCATAGTAGTATTCCCCTGGAAAGGGGCGCTGGTTCTTCTTGCATTAGAAATTGGCCTTATAGGGACAGCAGGAGAAACTTCATGTTTAACATAATCAAGGCGGCTTGTGGAGTTGAAGTCCATGTGACCCTGGGGAGGAACGTACTCTTTTGATTTGCGTGCCTCAGGCAAGGAGACCAGCCAGGGCTGAAAGCGGTCCTGGAATTCAGTGATCCCACTAAAATGATCACTGGATTGGACTGTTACATTTTCAGGCTTGCAGCTTTTTGCAAGTGGCCCAGGTAGCCCTTTAAAATCATTCCGGTGAGTTGTGAGATCTTCAAAGTGTTGGTTGCTTGGCTTGTACTCTTCTTTTGATTTTACAAACCTTGGTTCCAGTTGATGAGCAATATAGGAAATGCGATGACTCGTAGTGCTATCAAAAGGCACATCTGAAAGTTTGGGCACACACAGAGGTTTGAAACTTTGTCTAGGATTCAGTTCCCTAGGAACAAAGTCATCTTGAAATGTAGTAGGATTTCCAAACTTCTCTGTAGGTGGGCGGTAGACATGATCCACTTTAACAGGTTCCCTTCTTCGAACTTCCCATGACCTATAGTCATCTTTAAAGCAAAAACAAAACTGGACCATGTAAGTGTTATTTCTTAGGAACATTCCTTTGAAATTAAGACAACTTCTGGTACTAAGCCTTGCAAACTGAAGAAAATGGGTGCGAGTTAGAATGACGTTATCTCTGTGATGTTACAAACCTGTCTAAGTGTGACAAAAACAGGAAACAAGTTGTACTTCATGCCTTATTTTGACTATTTCCTCAAGAAAAGAGTGTTATGTATACACACTGTTTTCTCCACCAACTGTTCTAACTTCCTGTTTTAATGGCTGTATTGGGTTGTTGTTATCTCTTGCTGTCTGTGTCTTTTCAACAACAGTGGTCCTCAGCCAAGAATATCTTGATTATTTTTGATGTTGTTTAGTTGTTTTTTTTTTGCTTTTTTTTTTTTTTTGCACTGGTTGGCAGCTCTGGTAGATCATATTTCATCTTTTATTTTTACATTCTTTTAACTGGTGTTTGGCTCCATTACATGTAACAAATTGTTATATGTTGTACGGAAAATCTTCTACGCCTTTATAAAGTATATCAAGGTCACTTGCCAGAATGATATTAACAGAGATTTAGTGCCTTTCTACTGACTCTACTAGGATAATTTTTGTCAAGACAGATTATTAATAGGATAATATGCAAGCTATATAATACAGGAGGAGGAAATCTGAGATCTTCTGACCTGTAGAAAAATATTGTGCTATCAGAGCTGAAACGGTCTGAAAGGTGTAGTGTGAGTTTAATGACAACATACTTACATCTGAGATAGCCTAACCAATCTGTGTCAGTCTCCTTCTAGCCAAAGAATCCTAGAAATAGCTTTTCTTTTAGAACTTGTAAATGCTGAAGGGCTGAACACTTAAAGCATTATCACCTTCTATTATTATGCCCTATTCTCTGGTCCAAACTAAGAAATTCAGTTTCTCATCTCTAACATAGAAAACTCAGAAAACTACCTTCGTCTTTGGCTACTTCTCTTTCTAAAGATGGCATTTGTTATTACCTTGATAGGTCGGTATGGTATCCAATTTTCCTCCTGTAGTGTGTTTTCTCTCTAAAGGTCTTACTAATGTCAATGGTTGTATTTCATGAGCATTATAATCTTTCTTGTAGGTGGTTCCAAGTTCTAGCTCTCCAGTCTTTGGTTTATATTCTTCTTGTACCCGAAATGGTCGTTTCACGATATCATATGGTAAATAATCAGATCTGTATTGATAAAGAGGAAAATACTGGTTAAAATGTCTTTTGCTCGTGGAGTCACTCTTGCCATTCTCCTACTGTGTGGAAAAACAACTTACTTTTGCTCTGAGAAAATGGATCAGTCAATATGATAGAGGGCAGTAAGGAAGAAAGGAAATGATACCAGATGTATCTAGGCTGTCCAGTACAAGGTATCATCTTTATTCAAAGGTAAATTATGAAACAGCTTTTTCAACATTTCAAGCCTCATCCCCCAAGGTTAAAAATATTCTTTAAAATATTTGAAAGTAGAATTGTAAAGCTATAGTCTTGCAAAGAAATGATAGATAAAACAGGAACAGAGCAAAAATCCAACTACCACAGGTAGCAACAGTCCCCTCTTGCATGAGGAGAATGGAATATGAAGAGAGAGAGCATTTTACTGTGGATCTTGTGGGTCATTTTCATACAAGCACAGTACAAAAAAATGGGTGTGTATTATTTATAGGTGTATAAACAGTACATGCAGTACACAATCAACTTTGCAGAAGAGTTTGACCTTTCTACGTATCGTTCTTTGGCTTTTTTGTAAACATGCTTTATTATGTTTTATGATCTCTTTGGGGTAACTGTAAATCTACACTCTAAACTTTGTACATATGCTGAAGGAGTAAGGGGTGTAATGATTGAAAATGATTGCAATACAAAGCTCAGTCTCCCCCTCCCTTCAGTGAGAAAATATGAGAAATGTTATACAGCGATAGGAAAATACACTGCTTTAAAATGCTTACTTAAATGTTGTAATTCCTTCCATTTTCCCACGATGTGCTTGGTACTCTTGTTTTGGCTTAAGGCTCCGGGCAGGAGAGATGTTGCTATACTTGGGATATTTTTCCACATATTCTGTTGTGAGGCACAGCTGTTGTCCGTTATCATAAATCCTTGTGGGCCTATGAGGGCAGCGATGGCGCCTGGGCAAAATACATCAGATGAGATCATTTTGAGAAGCTTCATTTAGGGAAAAAATCATTTCTTATCTACTGGGAATGAATAACAAATGAGGAAGATGGTTCGATGTCACTAGATTGTGTTTAAAGGGCTTTTTTTTTTTTTTTTTTTAGCACAAAATATTGTGCTAATGGAACAGACACAAAGTGCAAGAGACTGCAAAATTCTTAAAGCATTGAGGTGAAGAGAACTTCTGAGAGCTGTTAAAATAGAGAAGCGCCCAGTGTTGGACCTGAGAAGTACTGTATATTTAGTAAACTGGTCTTAGAGCATGCTGAGCACTTCCAGTGGTTTTTGGAATTAAAGTTGTTTGTTGATTTTGGAAAAAAAGATAATAAGCACAGGAAGCGATTCAGCGTAAGGAAAAGGAATCTAAATAGAGTCTTAAAAATATTTAACAATTTTTTCTTTCTAAGAGGGCTCAAGACTGCAATCCCTAAGCATGAACTGTAACACTCAGATTCAGCTGTTAATGAGTGGATTATGTATGTTATAGTGTGTGTGTGGGTGGTGGGGGGGGGAGAATCCATTCTAGAATTTTGGAGGTTCTCCACTTCTGCGTAAAGAGAAAGCTGCATTTAGTTCTGTCTTTCCTTCCTTGTATTTGTAGTGTTTTTTTTTAAGTGTTTTTTCTTCTGTGAATAAATGCCAGCTAGGAAAGATTGTTTCCTTCCACTTTGATATTTTGAATGAAACAGTAACTACATTTGCAGAAAACTTAATGGAGTTAACTCCTACAAAATATTAGATGGTTTCCTTCATCTTGAAATCTCTAAGAGGTGTGTGCATTGCAATATCCAGGTAACAGTACCAAGTGACCAGGCTTCCCCTGAAAACAAACTCTATAGCTACACTGAACCAAACAAAATGCGCTGCCTAAGCCAATAGCAGCTTGAGTTTCATTGGCTATACAAACTTCAGTGATTTTAAACCATAAGTTTTGTGTGTTTGATTGCTCTGTGATTCTGTGAATATAACTGTAGGTGTTGGAAGAGATCTGGAGATCGAGTCCAACCCCTGCTGAAGCAGTCCTCCACAGTAGGTTACATAGGAAAGCATCCAGACAGGTCTTGAATGTATGTCTCCATAGAAGGAGGCTCCGCCACCTCTCTGGGCAGCCTGTTCCAGTGTTCAAGCACTCTCATTCTAAAGTTCTTCCTTAAGTTTGTACAAAACTTCTTGTGCTCCACTATTTGCCCACTGTCCCTTGTGCTGTCACTGCGCAATACTAAAAACAGCCCAACCGCATTCCCCTCTTCAGATATTTATAAACAGCGATGAGATCCTCTCTCAGCCTTTCCTCACAGGGAGATTCTTCAGGTCCTCAGTCACCTCTGAGTGCCTCTGCTGGACCTCTTCTAGGAGACAGCCGTCCTTTCGGACTGGGGAGCCCAGCGCTGTGTGCAGCACAGCCGATGAGCCCCTGCGGCAGAGTGGAGGACCGCCTCCCTTGCCCCGCTGGCTGTGCTCGTTTTGATGCTCCCCGGGGCGCACTGCTGGTCATGGCACCGGGAACCCCAGGTCCTTTTTCTCACAGCTCCTTCCCGCATCGTACTCAGTATTTGTATTGGAAGAAACAAAGAAATGGAACTCATGGACAGTGCAGACTCCAAGCGTGGAACCGAGGGCGTCTCTAAAGGATTGCCCCATACCTATTTTAAACGCGAGTAAATTCATTTAAGAGGAGTGAATCCGTTCAGGAGCTTAAACGCAAATATGAAAGTTCCTATTTACTGAGACGATCGCTCCACAGAAAGGAAGCCAAGCGCGCGGGCACAGTGGAGCGTTCCGTTTCCCGCCTCCCAGCCTCGGGCTCCCCCTCAGAGGGGCTCTTACCCGCAGGTGCAGATCTCGCACAGGCACCGCGGCCGCCCCATGCTCAGCTCCGACTGAGGCGGCGCTCCGTCGCGCGGCAACGGCGGCGGCGTCCCCGCAAGAGACCTCGGCCGGCCGCCGTCCGACGTCACGGCCCGCGGAGGAGGAGCGGGCTCGGGCTTCCGGGTGCAGAGCGTGGTCGTGGTGAGTGCGTCTCCTCGGCGTGGCCCTCGCCTCGCGGTGAGAGCTGGGGGAGAGCAGTGGGGATCGGGGGGTCCGAAAGCAAATGGACGGAAGCGCCGCCGTTCTGTGGGAGCGGTGTCCGAGCCCGCGGCGCTCCACCTGAGCCGGGGGGCCGCTGCCGGCGAGGCTTACGTAACGAGGAGAGCGCCGTTCGTCGCGTGGTTCCCGAGCTAAGCGCTTCCCTCTGTCACAGGGCTAACCAGCCATGGTCCTTACGAGCGTGGGGAAGATGATGGGCCTCCAGCAAAAGGCTGCTGGCATCCGGAACATCTGTGTGCTGGCGCACGTGGATCACGGTGAGCAGTGCGGGGTCGTGCGGCGGGCACCGCTGTGGGGCTGCGCGGGGAATGTGCCGACGCGTGTTGGTGTTGTCCCCGTACGGACGTAGCTGAAACTGAACGTTCTGTGGTGGTGAATGTTGGCATAAATACGTGCACGTCTAGAACCATAGAATCCCCTTCGGATTCTGTTCTGCGCTATTGTCAGCATTTGTGATGCTGTCATGTCGTTTTCTGTTCTCTGTATTTAAACTTAGTAATTTGTGTTTCCTTTCAGGCAAAACCACGCTAGCGGATTGCCTGATATCCAGCAATGGGATAATCTCCAGCCGCTTAGCAGGAAAGGTAGAGTTACCTGCCCGTCTATAACAAAACTGATGATGAAGGAAGCCCCCCTGCTAGTCTTGTTAATCCTTATCTTTGTGCAGTTACGCTCTTTAGAGTTGGATAACTTGTGAAGATGATTCCCCGTATTTATTCCCTTGTCTTTTTGTTTTTGCCCTCAGCTGCGATATCTGGACAGCAGGGAGGATGAGCAGGTCCGAGGAATAACCATGAAATCTAGTGCGATTTCATTGCACTTTGAGAAAGGTAAGCTGTTGACGCCATCAAGTACGAACTGACTGATTGATTGCATTTTTTCCCCCTGTCTCTCCGTTGTCACTGTTGAGATCTATGTATATTGTACGTTTCTGCATTAGCCATGATTCTGCAAAGTCTTAGGTATGTATCCAATTGTTAACCAAGGTACTAAAGACAGACAGTACCTTTAGACTTCCCTAATGATGGGTTTGTGCAGAGATAAAGTTAATTCATCTTAAAAGTTATGAGTTAAATTGCCTCATGTATAAGTTACTAGATGCTATGCTGCTGGCAGTTTTCTGGGCCTGTTTAAGTTTTTCTTGAGCTTAATGGTTACTGCAAATTTTGTCCTTGGAAATCAATACTAGCTTAGCAGTATAACAACCTGGCCAAAATACATATTTATGGAAACTGTTCTGAAATATTTATTGTTTGATCCTAGGTGGTCAGGAGTATCTGATTAATTTAATAGACTCCCCAGGGCATGTGGATTTTTCTTCAGAAGTATCTACTGCTGTCCGACTCTGTGATGGTTGCATCATAGTGGTGGATGCTGTTGAAGGCGTCTGTCCACAGGTGAAATAAAAAGCATATTAGAGAAAGAGAACAGTGTAGAGTAAGCAAACCAGAACTGTTTGTAAGTCTAAATATATTATGCAGAAATAAAAGACAAGCTGGCTTAAGGAGTTCTGAAAAACTTGTAATGGATGATGGTGTACTCAAGGTCTGAAAGAGGGCAGTTATATTTCTTGGTTTTGCTGAAAGATTGAGTGAAGCTGTTGAGTGGGTGTCGTAGTGTAGGGTTGAAAAACTGCATGTAGTTTTTCTGGTAATAGAGTATTTGTGTAGAAAAGAAGTCTATGTCTGAAACAAATTATTTAATATTGTTACATGCTTTTAGAGTATTGAAAATAGAAGAATTATGCAAAGTAATGATTTTGCTATTTTTTTAGTGACTCGCTTTTATGGGAGTATGGGTTAGTTTGGTGGGTTTCTTAGCTATAAAAATAATTACTGTGGGATTCTGTAATAACTATCCCTGTTGAACTGTAACATTCTATCTCTCGTGGTGTCAAGCTTTCTGTAATGCGTTTTCTTTTAAACTGTTATTTTCTTAATAGACTCAAGCAGTTCTACGGCAGGCGTGGCTAGAAAATATTCGTCCAGTATTGGTGATAAATAAAATTGATCGCTTGATTGTGGAGCTGAAGTTAACCCCTCAGGAGGCATACATGCACCTTAAGAATATTTTAGAACAGGTATTCTTGCTGTAGTGTCGTGTTCACACAGGAGATTTGGTTGTGAGTTTCCCCCACCTTGTCTCCATTCTTGATTGGAGAGAGGTTTTCAGTGGCTTGTAACTGCAACAAAACCAGTCTTCCTTACATTGTGGAACTGAGCACTGGGGTACCTTGTCTCATTTATCCAACCGAAAAGAAAATGTATCAATGATATAAGGTTCATTCTGAATGTCTTTGATGCAGAAAAGGAAATGAAATGCCACTGGACAAGCCATCATAAAAATCTCTGCTTTTAGCAATAACGTGCTATATGTCTTGCCCTGATAAATTGCATAAGCTCCTTTTGAGGCCAGACAAATATGTTTAGGTTGTTACTGATAATGATAGATTTATGCCAGAATGAAGTTAACGCTTCTCAGGTTGTAAGGTAAATTGCCTTCAAGCTCTTCTCAGAGCTCATTTTTCAACAATTATCTGCATGGTTTCCATTTGCCCTCTGTTGTTTGTTTGTTGGCAGTAATGAGTTTATATTTTGTCATTCCTTCTTCTGAGAGGCGCTGGGTTACGTATAATACTCTAAAGCTGATTTAATGCTGACATGACTGAGTGAATCAGAAAACCTACTCTGAACTGAAATGTTAGTCTGTCAAATTCCTATGGTTTTCAGATCGACAGGGTTAGATACATGAGGTCTGTGTTTTAAATTACAGAATGAGTCATAAGTGTGCAAAGTTGTTTAAAAACCTCTCTGTATTTTGGAGGGTGGGGGGAATTGTGTTTTAATTACAGGTGTTGTGAAGGAGTTTACAAATCTTTGAATGTTTTTGCCTGCCCTTTCATAGATTAATGCAGTCACTGGATCACTCTTTACCTCGAAAGTCTTAGAAGAAAGAGCTGAAAAAGAGGCCGAAAGTGAAAGTAGTTCTGACACAGCAGCTGGAGATCAAATTTATGACTGGAGTGCTGGGTTGGAAGATACTGATGATTCCCACCTCTATTTTTCTCCAGACCATGGAAACGTGGTGTTCGCCAGTGCAATTGATGGCTGGGGTTTTGGGTAGGTATGAAGTTTACTTCATTGCCTTTTTGTGATATGTGTTTGCTGCAGATCAGCTCAAATTTAAAGGATTTTGGGTTCCTTTCTACTTCTGATTTTTCTTTCCCTGTGATATGCAACATTTTATCCTAATATATATATTAACACCACATAGCTGGAAACACTGTGACTGAAGTAGGAATGTGGGGATAGACCCATTTCACAAAATGATCAGGGTGACTGATCAGAGTCTGTGATAAGTTCTGTTTTGCAGTCCTGTTTGTAGTAACCAGTTTTAGAGGGCAACATGCTATGGTAAGGATGACACATGCTTTGTTCTGACTGGCCACAAGGTGGAGTCCGCAGATTTAGCACAAGTCTGTAATTAAAGAGATTCACCTCGTAATGCAGGATGTTACAACATCCAAGAAAGACTTTTAAATAAACTCCAGCATTATTAAGCCAAGCTCCAGCTTTGATTTGGATTTCGTTATTTGGTGTGGTTTTAGTCTTAACTCGAGCTTTTATCTCTGCAGTGAGGGAAACTGAAAAAAACTCTTCAAACTTTTGCATCTTGGTGTGTTGTTGCCTGACAACATACCTAGAATGCTAATATTAAGCCCAGCTCACCTTTCAACTTCCCAGAACCAAAATGCTAGTTTTTGCTTGTACGTATTTCATTTTGCAGGCTTCCAAAACAAACGTAAGCTGCAAATGACCCACTATTCTTCGTGTAGTTCTAATCCATTTTCACATTTACATTCTGGCTTCAGACATTAATAAGTTTACAATGGTTGTATCCCCTCAGTATTAAAATTTGTGTTATTTTATGGGTCAGACGTGTTATTTGGAACATTGCTTTAATAAGTGCCTAAAATAGTTTAGAACGCAATTGCCATCGTATGATGGCTAACGTATGACTAGAGAAAATACTTGATTTTTAATTCTTGCCATTCTGTCACAGTTAAGTGTGTAACAGGAGCTCTTTTATAGAATAAGTTAGAGGGATGTAACGTTAAATACTGAAAATCTTTGTGATGTTTTTGATATTTTTCTCAACATAATACTGTTGGCATTTTTGAGCTGTTGCCATTGGGTGTTTTTGTTGGTGTAAATGTGGAAAAAACAGGAGCTAATGTGAAGGTGAGTTGGGGGAAGAAAAAGGGAGCAGAACAAGGTCATGAGATTTGTGTAAGCTGTCACTTGCTTAGGCTGACAAGCACATGTAAGCATCATTACACTTTAATCAAGGTGCATTTTCTTTCCTTCCAGCATTGAGCATTTTGCAAAACTGTACAGCCAAAAGATTGGAATCAAACCTGCAGTGCTGCTGAAGACTTTATGGGGAGATTATTATCTAAACACAAAAGCAAAGAAGATAATGAAAGGTGATCAGGTAGGGAGATTGTCAGAACTATTACCTGGGGTTGATTTAGTTGTTTTTTTGCAGCTTCAGTGATTCAGGATACAGCAAAACTCAGAACTGTTAGTGCGGGAACCAGTGTAGCGAATGGGCCTCTTATCTGAACTGAAGAGTGCTTCTTCAGCTCCTGATTTAGGATTCCCATGTTTAACTGAGGATTTAGGATTTTAGAGAATTTTTACCATATTGAGATGTAAACTGTAATTGAATGCTGTGCTTGAAACACTGGCATGAGAACTGTACTTTTCTGGGCATTGTTTCTACTACTCAGAGGGCAGGAGTTTCCCTATTTTCATCTAATGACTTCTTTTTTCTCAGTAGGTGAGAATTAAGAGAAGATAA
Source organism: Bambusicola thoracicus (assembly GCA_002909625.1). Classification (NCBI taxonomy): domain Eukaryota; kingdom Metazoa; phylum Chordata; class Aves; order Galliformes; family Phasianidae; genus Bambusicola; species Bambusicola thoracicus. Next base: position 1,337 of record PPHD01012284.1, on the reverse strand, counting down.
CCATGCTCAAGGTGGATGTATTCTATGTTTATCAGGCTCTTTCTCTGAAATTGAAAACCTTATTCTGCACTTGAAAATTCCATGTTAGTTTTGTGATTTATGCCGTTTCTTAGACAAGGGTTGAAGTAGGGATCTTGTGTAGGAACAGGTTATGGGGTTGATTTTGAATAAAGATTTTACATACTACTTATGAAAATGCTTAATTAAAGTGGAGCCTTAAGCCTGCTGGAAAAGTGTGGATTTGCTGATAATTGGCTGCATGTCTCTTCATGTTCTACCAGTCAAAAGGAAAGAAGCCCTTGTTTGTGCAGTTGGTGTTGGACAACATATGGAGTCTATATGAAGCTGTTATGAAAAGGTGAGAAGAACCTGTAAAGATTTCATGGAATCCCTATCCAGTAGTTTTTTGAGCTACTCTAGCGAGGAGTGCACCTTAGATACTACCAACGTTGTTTATATTTTCCTTACAGAGATAAAGAAAAAATTGAGAAGATAGTTACCTCGTTGGGCTTGAAAATTGGTCCCCGGGAGTCACGGCACGCAGACCCCAAAGTTCACCTCAATGCCATTTGTAGTCAGTGGCTGCCTATATCTGATGCAGTCCTTTGTATCCTTCAGGAAGATGCAGCTTTTTGTTCTATTGGTGGTACAAAGACTTGAAACAGTGCGTTTTAATTGTGTGATGACTTGGCATGTTTGTTGCTAGTGTTAATGGTACTTTGCCAGTGCTGGGTTTTTTAATTTATCTATGTTTTCTGTGATGCCTCTATTTGAGAAATTCCTTGGGAATATCTGCTTTCTATATTTCCCTTCTAGAATAGTTTCTGTTCTGACATTGTTTTTCAAGATGTTAGGAGTGTTAGAAATAAAGGCCAAACTAATGATAGCTTGATTTGAAAACAAACTAACGAAAGTACTTGAGATGATAACGAAGTAAAAGACAGTGCAGAGAGTGAGTTTGTGTTGCATACTTTCTCATGGTAACTGAAGGTACCGATGAAGCTGTGAGTAATCATAGGAAGACATTTACATTAATGTGATAGCAGGAAACAAGTGTTCACTACAATGCTTATCAAAGACAGAGCTCTGTGATTACCACGAAGAGTTATAAATTCGTAGCATGATTGAGATTTTACTTCTTGAACATTCTTCATTTAGGCAAAACATCTTGAATATCTTCTTCCAATAACTATATGCAAACATGTTCATTTACATGCACTTAGTAATCAGTAGATATGTGCAAATTAATGCTTTACAAATACTAGCCCTATAAATTATCAGTTGTGCAGTTCCTAGCTTCCCAGTTGCACATAGAGTGGGCCATCCTCACTTAGCTC
>PPHD01012283.1:0-18149 GCA_002909625.1 Bambusicola thoracicus | reverse complement strand
TTTAAGTATAAAGTAAATCTGGATGCTATTCTTAAACAAACAGACAAAAAAGCATTATTTGCTCTTCCCCATTCCTCCCCTGTGTAGTTTCTACTACTCTACTTTATAATACTTTTGATTTCCGCTCCACTCTTCTGATAACTTCAGCACCATTCTTTCCATTCCACAAGTCCTAAGCTTTGCAGAAATTTAAATCCATCTGTCAGGCTTTGGCAAGTTGCCTGTCACCAGAGCTCAAGAAATTTCTTTTGACTAAATCAATGTCTGAAAAATAAAAACTGTTTTCCCACGTTAGGCCACTAAGACCATTATGGGTTATTATTTTATTAAGAACCTGATCCTGATATTCTCTTCCTTATAGCAACAGAAAACTTAAGTACTTATGCTAGCCATAACAAAACTTTTCCTGGCAAAAGCAGTGTACAATTTGAGAAGGAATAGAAGTAGATATTCCAACTTACCACTAATATCTCTCCCTACAATTTTTAAATAGCTTACCCCTTTTTGGTTCCAGTGCATTCTTCGTGATCTCAGTGTTCACATAGTGCTGAAAACCTGGATCATCATAAAGCATTGAAAGTATCTTTCTTTAGTGTGCTTCTCATTATCATTCATTTACTACTAGTCTCTGAGACTGAAATAAACTCTTCAGAAAGAACAAAGTGTCCTCTACTTTCTTAATAACTCTTCAGGTATTCCAGCGTCTTGGCTTTGCCCTTTTAAAGCTCCCTCTCAGTCGTTAATACCTTATATTCTTTGTAAAAGCAAGTTTTTTACAGACCTGGAGACTGATGTCCCTTGCTTATGCTCAGAAAAAGCAGAGCATAGACAGTACTGCAAATATCTTTCCCTGTAGTACTTTATCACTTCTGATCTGGAGAAACCACCTCCAGGCAGAATGATAAATGCTGTGTTCTCTGTGGTCACTCATTGGCTGCCACTGAAGGCACACTGGCAGGATTGTGTGAATGGAGACTGTTTATACAGAAGGTCAATAGTCAAAGCTGTCAGAGTATTTTATCTTTGCTCCTGATAATACATTTCTGAAATCTATAGCAAAAAAGAATAGTAATGTAATCATGTGAACAGTAATGTACTCAATAGAAACTTTTGCCTTGTGCCAGAATACCAAATTTATCTTCTACTGACTTATAATTGAACTACTGGTATTGCAAACACATCCTGATCTAATAGAAGAAGCACTTTTTTCTTTTTTTATCTTTGGAAACTGTGTAATGCCTACACCTTGGGAGTTCTTACCATAGATCTCAAATACCTGTTCGACTTGACTTGGCTAAGTTACAGAGAAGGCATGAGACACACTGGTGTTTGCTACTTAACAATTACTACTTGAAGAGTCTGTGTTGAGGGTCAGACAATGACAACCCTCTTTGCAATAACTTATGTGATTCCTGGTATAAACTATTGCTTTCTAAATGAATATCAAAACTGAAGTGACTGGATGAAAAGGTGCCCTGACAGCTGGCATCTCAATTAGCAGAGAACAACCTTTTAACATCATTGCTGACAGAGTGTTTTCGGAGTGTCTCCTCTCACACTAAAAGGAACACAATGTAGCATGTCTCTGTTCACTTTGAATAAATACCAAGCCTTACGGCCCATGTAAAGAAATGCAGAGTGACAGCAAATGCATGGATAAGTCATAGGACTGGAATTCCTAAGGTCTAGATCCTTAGCCTGATTCTTCTAAAAATTTCTGCTGTCACATTGTATACCTCATTTTTAGTTCTGTACACCTCATTGAAACAACAGAGTTGAATTCATCAAGCATCTTAGTGTATATAAGCTGAATCCAACAGCGCCTGTATTCCCTACATGGAAGATTGTTTGCATTTATGAGGTATTGATTTTGTTTTATCCATTTCTGCTGTGGGGGCATTATCTATATCTTTTAATATATCGTGAAATAAAATCTTTCCAATTTCTGTTTGTTGCTGATGGACTACTAAAACCTGCACGTATCAAATTTCTTTGTTGTTAACAATCTCGTTTATGAGATTGGCAGGGATGGTGAGTCATATTTCTCAGATAATGTTTTGAAATATGATTCTGGCTTGACTTTAAACAAAACTTTAAGTTGTTTGTTTTCTCTGGGAAAGGTGCAAGAGCTCTGAACCCCGTGGTTTTCACCACACAGATTCCCTGAGATCCACATCTCTGGGGGTGCTCTGTGGTTCAACAGAGCCCTGAGGCTGTAAGCCGCCTTTGGAAGGTGGAGATTGGGAGTGCAATGTCCTACCTGCCATAAGCAAAGATCAGGTTTGTGATCACCTGATAAGCTTGAGCATCCATAAGTCTATGGGTCCCAGTGAGATACATCTCAGAGTCCTGAGGGAATTGGCTGAAGTAGTGATACTTGAAGAGTCATAGGGATCAGGTGTCCCTGGAGACTTGAAAAATAGGCAGTGTCTCTCCCATTTATAAGAAGAGTAGAAAGAGCAACCCAGGGAACTACCAATCTGTCAGCCTCATTCTGTAGAGGGTAGATCATTGAACAGATCTTCCTGGAAGCTATGCTAAGGCACATGGAAGACAAGACAATTGACATGGCTTCACTGGGTGCAAGTCTTGTTTGACCAACCTGGGGTTTTCTATGATGATGTAACTGCATCAATGGACAAAGCGAGAGCCAATGATGTCATCTGTCTGGACTTCAGTAAGGCCTTTGGCACGGTTCCCCATAACATCCTTCTCTCTAAATTGGAAAGGTATGGATTTGATGGGTGGATTGTTTGATGGACAAGAATCTGATTGCAAGATGAGACCTAGAGACTGGTGATCAATGTCTCAGTGGCTGGATGGAGATCAGTGACAAGTGGTGTCCCTCAGGAGTCAGTACTGGGACTGATGCTCTTTAATATCTTCATAAATGACATCAACAGTGAGATTAAATGCCGTCTCAGAAATTTTGCAGATGACACCAACCTGTGTAGTGCATTTGATACATCCGAGGATGGGATGTCATCCAGAGAGACCTAGACAGGCTGAAGCAGTGGGCCTAGAAGAACCTCATGATGTTCAACAAAGCCAGATACAAGGTCTTGTGCCTGGATCATGGCAATCCCCAGTATAAGTACAAACTGGGGAATGAAAGGATAGAGCACAGCCCTGCTGAGAAAGACTTTGTTGTACTTGTGGATGATTAGCTCTACACAAGCCAGCAATGTGCCCTTGCAGACCAGAAAAAAAGCATAATTAGGCTTTACCAAAAAGAAAAAGATTTGTCTCGAATTTATGAGTAATGGCTTCTTTTAGAACTGATGAGGCTGTTGAAATATCCAGTAAAAAAGTGAATGCATTCATCTTGAAAAAATAACCTTACATTTTAAATATTTGTGTATACATTTAATTTCACAGAAATTAAATATACTTGTAAACTCTATGTGCTGTGGAGAATCCTTAGCTGGTAACTATCAGAATAACCTAATTTGAAGCTACATGAAGTTCTGGGTTTCAAAATAGAACTTCCAAACAGCAACACTACGTAAAAGTATACAAATATCTCTCTGTAGAAATCCAGAAAATCTGATTTAAATAGAGGGACATCCCAGAAGGGTTTTGCAGCATTTGTTGGTATGTTTTGACAGAACAGAAGATGAAGTAACTCAGTGAGAAATAAGGATGCCTTACCTCCGAACTTGGTTCAATTGTAGCACAACTCCTTCTGTTGAAGTTCTAGTTTAAAATATGCCTGATTTCACTATATAAAATGAATTAATAAACGTAGTAACCATGCAGGAATGTTATGGGACTGGATCAACCAGGATATCTAAATCTGATATTTCTAGAAAGAGGCATTGCCATGAAAAGTATTTTGAGGGAAAAATTAAAACATACTGATACTGTAAGTCATTGGAAACAAAGCACAGATACTTAGAACAGCAGGTAGAAGGAATTTAAGCATTGGAAAATTGTTGGAAGATACATGTTTTGTTCTTGCACCTTGGCTCCTTTGTTTTATAACATTGTAACATAGTCATGACATTACAAATATTGCTGGTTCTATGCTCATTAGCAAGTGCAGGACTATTCAGGCAGGTGGGTGAGCTGGCCTGGGAGTAGCTGAGAGTCGCAGCTGGGCCAGCAGCCACCTGCTCTGCAGGCTGCAGAGGAGGGGGTTGGTATTTGGTTTAGGTGTGGGTGCTCAATCCGCACTAAATCTCCGCACGCGTCTCCATAACAACTAACTTCTTTTTTTTTTTTTCTATTTTATTGTATTATGCAGTAGACTAGCTAATACTTAAATTAGGAGACGTATTTCACTACAATTTTTTTCAGTCTTTATGGATTTGTCATCAAGATTTCATGCCTCTTGTGATGAATTGCCATTAAAACATCATTCTCAGAAGAATGAGGAAGGGCTTTCATACCTGAGCAATTTTGAAGATAAAAGAAGCATTTAACTAAAGTGGAATGACTGCTAGATTATTTGCCACTCTGTCCAGAGATGCTTCTTTTTTCTAAATTGTTAAATTTTGACTTCCCCTTTGACACAGAAACATTGATATTACACTGCACATAATGCACATGTCATCACAGTATTCAGTCGTGGAGATTAGTGTGCTTCTATAACTGTTTTAGGATTGTGGGAAATATGTATATGTCTGAGGTAATTATATATATATATATAAACACGGGTCTGGCAGAGTGGATCTCTTGCAGTCTAACCTCATCTTGAACTTCTCTGGTCTTTTTCTCCTCACCACAATTCTTTATAGCTCATTTTCCTCAGCTATAAGATGAGGTTAAGAGTGCTTATGAATATCTAAGAGTGTTAATGACTGTACAGAGGACGTTGTTTGTATCATCATTCATATCATCATTAAAGCTTCACTGTACAAAAAGTGATTAGATGTTGAAGGACAAGCTATGGAAATTAGCACGTATGTTGTGAAACATTACTTTAGTCCTGTGAAGGGTGACTAAATCAGCCGGTAACCAACATGGCTATCCAGCAGTACCCTAAACAAAGAAAAAGAGTTAAAATCTTGTGGAGAGTCAGCTTTATAGTTTCCCAGTTGTTGCTTCCAGTCTTATTTTCAGAAACACTTTCCTTCATTGTTTTCATGTTCTACAACTTCCATTGGAAAAAAAACAAAACATAGTTCTGAAGGGTATTGAATTATCAAATGGGACAGAACACAGTTACAACAGTGTGAAAATATTGCTTTTTTCAGCTGCAGGAATTTTCTGTATGTAATGGATCACCAGGTAGTAGTTAGGAGTAAGTGGACAGCATTCACACTCTGTTGGTGAAACTGCATAGCTAGTTGAGCAATGCTGAGATGGCTCTTGGTTTTCTGAAAATAGACACTTTTTTTAGGCTGAGTCATCTTAGTGTTTGCCAAAAAATTAAATGTGAAAAGACTTCTTATATTTATAAAAACTTGGGATGTGTTTTTTCTTTATAATATGTATCTTCACATTAAATAGCAGTAATCAGTGGTCATTGTTTTTCTCATCTGTTTTTCTCCTATGTTATTCTTCCAGTGATAAACCACCAATAAGCAAGTAAAATTCAGATCGACAATCACATGCCTTGATTAGTTATCAGAAAATAATAAAGTTTCATAAGCAGCTCATAAGATGAAAACAATTCATTCTTATTTATAAAGACTAGAAATATATATTTATAATATCATTCTAGAGATATTAAGGAATGCCGTAGAACATTTACTAGTTCATTATTGTGATGCTGCTTTTAGGTATTTGCATACAAGCGTATATCCAGAATACTCAGAATAGCTGAAAAAGAGAATACACTGATAGCATTATTAGTACCATGCCATTCTTGCTATAGTAATAAGATGTTTAAGTCCAGGTCAGGTTCCACTGTGCTTCTTGTTCCATTCATACTTATTAAAGTTTACAGTCCAGCACGATGTATCTTTACTTATCAGATACAGAATTAGATACATCCAGTGATTTAATATTTTCACACTGTTTATCAGTTCAGAGCTTGATTCTAATTATTTGCTATTTCAAGAATATGCTCTTAATGGCTTTAACTTGGCCGCTGACTTTTTTACTTAGAACGATAGTAAGTTAATCTCTAAAGAAAAGAACACAAACAAGTTTTACAGTCATCAAGGGATTCCATCTGAAAAATAACAATAAAAAAAAGATTAGTCAAACAAGAAGACAAAACCCATTGTGTTTGCAATGTTGTACTACAAAGCCCTTTAGCTTGACATGCTTAATTTGATATTCTTTAAATAGGGAAAAGTAGAGGCATATGCGACAATATTGTGTAAGGAATGTGGCTCTGCATTACTTTAATATATTACTACTATAATGAGAGGAGAGAGGGGAGATAGTCCAGGCTTTCTATATTATTCACTGTTATGTTAATATAGTGTTTCTAAACTAGAAGGAAAAAGAAATTGGTTTCTTTGGCTTTCAAGTAAAATATCCAGCAAGAAAAGCCCAGGACTCTGGGTGCTGTGTCACAACAGCTGTTATACTGATAGGCTTAGCACATCAAACTCTTTGTCAAGGTGGAGAGATTACCTTGACTTGATGTTGAGAGATAAACATCATCAGGGTAAAAGAAGCAAGAGAGAAAGAGAGGAATTCTAAAGATAATAAAATATATCCATGTAGAGGAAATTAATTTCTGTGTATAGGAAATGAGTTTGTACTTTCTTTCCCAGAACATTTCTCTCTCTTAGCCAGAGAAGCAATACATTTGTTATGTATCCCTGCAGTAAGTCTTAAAGAAAGTGTTATAACAAGGTATGAAAAGCAGCATGGTGTATGGAAAGAGTCATGGAGACACACACACACATCAGGCCACTCTGGCAGGGGAAAACGCTCACTGGTAAAGTGCCTGTTCTCCTCTTCCAGCTAGCTCTGAAAACAGTACAGCTGCAAACATCAATGTAATTATCTGTTCTCTTACAGAAGACTAGTAGTCCTTTTCTAGTCTTGATCTAGTACCTGATCTGGAGTTGGGTGGCCCTGCCTGTGGCAGGAGGGTTGGAACTTGGCTATCCTTGTGGTACCTTCCAGCCCAATCCATTCTAAGATTCAGTGATTCTGTCGTATTATCTGAGTATCATTAGAGTTCATAACACTGCTTCTCAGCTATCTCATGTAGGATTTCTCAGCCCTGGTAGTCCCTGACAACAACCTACAGAAAGCTAGCATAGACAAAGCATCACCTCCCAGTGAGACATCTCAGCTGGGCTCCTAACTAGGTCTTCAAAACAGCACCACCTAGCCTCTGCAGGCAAGACAGTTCTGCCAACTAATGTGGCTCTACAGCAGAGTATTGTAGGAATTTTAAACAAAAACAAAAACAGTAAAAAAGGTTAAAGTAGGACATCCAAGATGAATGGCTCAAATCCTACCTGCTTTTCAGTAGCAAAATTCCCATTGAAAACAGTCATAATTTCACCTCAGTAAAGGTCACATAGCTGGGGGCAGAGAATAATAAAGATGCAGAGACACACAGACAAAGCCATATAGCTGGAATGCTAGTATCCACATCTACCTTTCTAAGAAGAATGACAGGTTGTACAGGAGGAAAAAACATTTCTCTGATGTAGATTTACATTTCTGTCCTGCTAATAAATGGGCCAATGAAACAGCTGACTGCTCCCCTATTGCAGATGTGGGAGTTATTTACTTTCTAATCCTTTCCTTTTTAGCCCTGGCTGGACAAGAATGAAAATCCCTGGCATTAAGTATTAGAAGAGATGGAGAAAGCACAAGAACCAATTTACAGGGTTTCACTTGACTAGTTTTCTTCATTTGACTCCTATTAGCTCTGATAATGTATCCTCACCATTAATCAGCTAGGGAGAGAAGAGGCAATGCCTGTTTTTTTTTCACATGTGTAAGAAGATGCATGTATACCGCAGCTACCTCATTGGAGAAACAAGGTCAGTACCTTGCAACATCTCCCTGGGGACCTACAAGGTGCAAAGACACTGACCCATATCACTGGGATAACTGTCAGTAGTCACAGAAGGTTTTGAATGAATCTCTGAAATAAACATTTGAGTTAGTTACCTTCAACTTAAACCTTACAAAAGAAATCAGTCCCTCCTGTAATCACATTAGAAACAGCAGGACTGACAGAACTGTAGAGGAAGCCGATATTGTTAAATGTGACCTTCTTCCAAATGGTGAAATTCCCAGCACAGAACCACAGTTGTAGTGATCTGTAGCTTCTGTGGCCTTTATGGCAGCTACTGCTGGAGACCTCATGTTTTCCCTGCTCCCATATGCTCCTGAGGAGAAGAAACAGGCTCTGGGCTAAACAGCCCCTGAACCTTTACCTCTTGTATCTGCACAATAAAAACCAAATTGATTTCTAGGATGGCCCTATGCAAATATCAGAGCCTCATCAGTATGGAACTTGTATAACATTTCTGTATGTTATGCTAGTCACTAGCCAAGCTTGACAGCTCCTCATTGCTGGGTCATTAGACAAAAACGTGAAAAAATGCAAAAGGTGTTGGTTGATTTCCATGAGAGTTGATACAAATGCTTCATCCCTTATGTATTTTAAAAGCGTAGCCAGTAAATTGCAGTATAGTTGGTTTCCATAGCAATGATGTCGACAGCAATGTCATTGAAATTTGATATTTAGTCCCACAAAAATAACGATGTCCGTACTGAGTCAGAACAAAAGTCCATCCAGCCCAGTGTCTTTTCTCCAACAGTGGCATGCAATAGGTTCCCTGGGCAGAGTGTGAGAGCAGGGCAAGTGTCCTGCAACGTATACCAGAGATACTGTAGCAGTATCCAGAAATTTTCAGTTCAGAATCTTTCTGAAGGACAGCATCTTTGTTTTCAATAGTCGTTAATGGCTTTTTGTTCTGTGAGTTTATTCTATTACTCTTTAAGCCTATTTAATTTCCTGCACTGGTTGTTTCTCTGTCTGCTTCTTCCCCACACTTCAAAAATCTTTACCTAGGTAAGCCAAAACTCAAGGTAAAGTCTGCTCCAAGACTCCTAAGTCCAAATTAAAGCTTTGTCTTTTGCTAGCAGTTAATAGTGGGTATCACAGATGTGGCAGAAATTTCTCTCTCTTGTTACAAATTGAGCTATGAGCAGTGAGGCCTCAGCAGCCCAAGGCCTTGAAACATTGGAATTACTCTGATTTGTATTATTCCTGGCAGCTCAAGCAACCATTTGAGCAGAAACATGTGAGGGTTCATGTTGAACTGGACCCTGGGTGATCCAGAACCCTCCTCCCTTCAGACTGATATCCAGCTGCTCACTCTACTAGAGCGGGCAGCTGACTCTATTCAGAGAGACACTGCTTCACTAAATTCTCACTAAAAGTCTTGTTTCCCCAGCAAAACTGATTTGGGAATGTGTGCATAGTGAATAATTCAGTATGTTCTTCCTGTGCTTTATTCGTGGCTGTTTCAAAGCAAGCACATGATATCTGTGAATGTCTTGGCTAATAGCAACTATTCAGCTAAGTGTTCATAAAACAAATTCCATCACAAGAGCTGCACACTGCAGGAATGTTGTGTCCATGATTTGCAGTGGATTTTACCATCTAACTTGCCTGGAATTTTACGTTTTTCTGAGTGCCTACAACTTTTCTAATGAGCGAATGAATATTAACTAAAAAAAATGCCAAGTATTGAAAATAAATATCAGATATATTTATTTGTCCACGTCTATCCTCTCTCAACCACCAAACAGTCTGCAAGAACCATTTCCTAGAAAGCTATTGTGAACAGTCCTGGGTTAATGTATATATACATGAAGAATTTCAGTTTCATAGGATAAAATTCCAGTGAAACTTTTGTATTACTACGCTATGTTAAAACAGAAGTTATTTTACTACTTCAGTGTTAAGGTTTGAGAGAGGATTGCAGGAGTAGATGCCTGTCCTTATGAAACCTAACATTTGGGCTATGTGCATTCCCCTTTTATTGAAAGATTTCTGAGAAAATGGAACAGATTCTGTAACGTTAGCCCTGGTATTGCCACTTCAGTGTTCCCCTCTCTCTTTATAGCAGAGAAGATGGTGTGATCTAAGGTGATCATTATTATTCATGAGAAAAGAAGAATTATTCTAAACTTACTGCACTAACCTGGATTCTTAATAGGTCAAGCTGCTATTTTCAGTAGCACTGGGTAAATACATATACTGTGACTGTTGTGTGCCCAAATGTAGACATAGATTTGGAAAAAGACCTACTATAATGAGATGAAAATTAAGCCCTCTCCGTAATCACTCCTGCCATATTTACTGTACAGATTTCCACAATGTGAGTTTGCTTTTTTTTTCACAGTTTATAACACTGCTTTTATCACTTTGTACTTTCAAAGATTCTCAAATTTACTGTGGGTTTCAGAGAGCTTGACTTGCAGCTACAGTCTCATGGGATCATCAGATTAATCTCTCCTGACATTGTCTGTAGTCCTCAAAATGTAAAGCACACTGAAAGCAAATCAGAGGTTATTTTTAGTTCATTCAAAAATAAAAGACTGCATCTTTTTTTTTTAAACCAATCAAACACAGAAAAAAATGCATGCCACATTATGAAGTTCAAAGCATGAATGATTAGGAGAAGTAGAAATTGTTCAACAGTTTGGTTTCAAACTCCTTGTAAGTAATCAGTGGTAAAATCATTCTGCTTTTATGACTCACAGGAGAATACAGCAAGGTCTAGAGCAAAAGGCTTTCATTTTTTTATTCTTTTTTTTTTTCCTATTGGGTATGATATATGGTATTAAATATTTATTTTCTCATATCTTTTTCAGTACTCAAATTTCTGTACAACTGTTTAGTACAGACAGCTGCTAGAACTGAGCTGTGCAATAAGTACAGAATGTCTTACCTTTGGATAGCTGGTTTTATTTTCATACAGAACTTTGAAATTAAGGTTTAGGTGTACAACTATAATATTGATTTATGCCAAGAATTAGTTGCACAATCCTGATATCATCCCTAGATACCTTGGAGCATAAGAAGAGAAACCAGAATTTTTAGCTGAGGGTAACTTTAGAGTATGGAATGTTTTAGGATACAGTGAAAGTAACATGTCTGGAGCAGGATTTGTTGCCAAGTTACAACAGAAGCATCTGCAAGTTCTGGGTGTGATTGCACCAGCAAACTGGGACGGAGCCAGTTCTGAAACACAAGGGCAATAACGGATGCAAATCAGAAGTTAGTTTTATCCAGAGAAAATTGCAAACAATTATTTTAGGTGAAGAAATTGCAAGAGACTCTGTTCTGGAAAGACTTGCCAGGATCTCACAAAAACTATTTTCAATTCCCATTTCCATTTGGGCAAGCCATTTACAGTATAATAGTCAAGATCTGATGATTGGATGCCTTCAGACACTAATAAGTCTCCCATTTTACATAGTCTGTTTAAATTGAAAACTTCTCAGGGTTGGAATTATGCCTTGTCATATTTTTTTACACTGCTTGGTAAAAGCTTTCTAATTTTGATTGAAATCTCTAGGCTTTTCCGTAATGAAAATAGCCATAATTACTTCCAATAGGACAAAATCCACATGTCAAATTTAAACTGAAATGCTAAGGTGGACATAGTGGCAGACCTACAAGGCAATTGAAACCTCTTGTATCACAGATGCTGTTAAAATATTAAGTTTTCAATCAACATTTTTTCAGAGGTACCCAAATAAATCTTCCTACAACTAAGATATAATACTCTCTTGATTCAGCTTTTATGTAATTTTTAAATTGCAGTACCTACAACCTATGTAGATCTAGAATTACCATTGTCTGGAAGGCTTTTATACCCCTTCTGCATGCCACCACCGAAAAAAGCTAGTTCTCTGCATATAGTTACCAAGAACAAAAGAGATCAGTGTAAGATATGGAATCACAGAGAAGGAAGTAAATGTCTGAAACAAAATGTTCTGCCTTAAATTTAGTCTCTTTTGGCCATTCCAACCTCCAGGCTATTAACAACAATCCTATTTATTGCTAAAATGTCATTCAAAATTTTAAAAGATCTAAATTTCCGATGTTAGTCAGATTTTTGGTGGAAACAACACAGTGGACATTGTGAAAGCACAGCTTTGTCCTTGAGCTTTCTGGTTCCACACCAATGCGATCCTTGATACCTTATGGCAGTAACAAAAGACAACAGAGTAATAAAGTAGAGAGCAGGAAAGGGATCAGAAATCCTCCACTTGTGTCACTGGGTTGACATATAGGATGGGAGAAAGTTCATTTTCAGGGAAAAAAAATACACAACCAATTAAACTAAATTTAGAGAAAGGTAGATATGCCATTTTGCACAAGGATGGCTTCTGCTTTTAGAAAAAAATGATTGCAAACTTACCAGGTTTGATGTGACTCTCACTGAAAGTTTCTAATCTACATGAAGAGATTTTTCAGAATAAACCTCATAGGCTAGAAAAGTTTCTTGCTTGTAACTACAGTACCCGTTGGTGTCACGTTTTATTCTTTCCACCATCCCTGATCACTTTTGTCAGTTCCTTACCTTGTCTTCCCATCCTCTGTCCTGATCTCATGAGGAAAAATAAGGCTTATTGAAGGTGTTCTTCTCATAAAGGATGCTCAATTGGATATAAAATATTACCAACATTCACTTATTTTTCTTTGCCACTTTTTTGTTTTCAGTACTGTCCTTCCGCAAGCATCTTGTTTTGCAATGTAGCAAACAGTGGCTCTACCACAACTTTTAACACACAGTATTTTCTTGAGAAACATAAATTACTGATTATTATGGTCGATATGAAACTCAGCTCTATTATTGGGCATTATAAATGAGAGATGCTGAAAACATAGGAGAATTGCTTTGGGATTGGAGCTTTGAAAAGCTCACTGCTTAGAGTCCACTCAATTTACTTTGTGCAAGCCTTTGTTCAGCTGTTCAGCTGGGAACAACATAGGCTCACTAGAACAAGGACAGACGAGGCAGACCAACCTGGATAGCTGTGAGGACATAAAGTTCAGAAAATGTATATAATAAGATACATGTATTTTCTGAGTGACTTAGCTACAAGAATTTCATTGTATTGTAGTTCTGCCTGAGTAGTGTAGACAGTAAACTGCATTATTACGTTTAATAGAGACTGTGTTTAATTGTATTAAACACAATTATATTCTAGTTCTGCCTGAGCAATGCAGACAATGGAATTCACTATTACATTTAACGCAAAATGTATTTAATTTTCTAGTAAGTAATCTCACTGAAGTTGAAATCGGCTACTATAGTATTTCCACCCCTCCCCCTCCTCTCCCCCCAAAAAATTACCTTTGGCTGTAATAATTTTTGCAAAATAGAGTTGTCTATGTTCGATTAATTTGATTTCCTTTTAAACTAAACTGCAGGGGAAAGTGATTTGCTTTTAATTTTATGTGAAATTGTTTCACATTTTATCTAAACATTATCTGTCCTTTATGCCCCGGTTATGAGCTTTTTGTATAATATGAGAAACAGGAACATCCATATACATATGTAGATGTATTTACACAAAAACTTTATCTAGTTCAGCAACTGGCACAAAAAGGCCCGTACAATCAAAATGTCCATGTGAATTAAGGTGCTAATTTCTGAATAGAACGAAGGTCATCCTAATATGTGTTCTCACAGCTACTGCTGGGCTACACGTTCACTTCGCCTATGCAAGATAGGCAGCACAATGTTAAAGTAACTCAGACAAAGAATAACTAGAAGGTAACATTACCATGACTGTTTTTCCATTTCTGATCTCAGCAAGAACTCTGCTGAGTCCTTTGTTTACTTTTAAATCTCTTCCTACCCATCTCACTATTCCTCTCACTCCTTCATTTTCTTCTTCGAAAGAGAAGAGATAGATGGAATGCGTTTTCATTTGGAAGGTATTGACAAAAGCTAAATTCCAAAAATGTAAATTCCAATAAAATTCTCAGTAGAAAACAATGGATTTTCTTTCAGTGTCCCTCACAAGGGGATTTTATGAATGAGTTCAGAAGAGCATGTTCATTATGCTTGGAACAAGAAGCTAATGAAGGAAGGGCAATGGTTTATTTTATTTTATTTACAATTTGGTAAGATCAAGGACATTCTGATGTGGATCGAGGCCTCATTCTGCTGGACACTGTAACTACAGAGTAAAAGGATGATCTGCACCTCATGGGATTTATTACCACTGTCAATTTTTGACAATACTAACATGAATCTAGTTTGGAGGAGCAGCTTTTGCTAAATTATGTGCTACAACCTTATTTTCTTTGGAGTTAATGATAACTATCCATTGTGAATAATTACTGCTATTTTTCTTTTTTTCTTGCTGTCATAAGTTAGCCTCTGGAGTTGGCAGGTTTTTTTCATGGGCAGCAAAGGTTAGTATTGAGATTTGTTGGGGGCCCGAAAAGCAGGGCAATCCTATTTGTAATTCATATCTAGCTTCTGCTTACATTGCACTTCCCAGGACTTCACGTACTGCTAGATATATTGATGGCTAACTGATTTAAAATTGATCTTAATACAAAATTATTCTAATTATAAATTTTATTTGTTTGTTTGTTTGTTTGTTTGTTTGTTAATCCTTAAAAGCTCAGCTTGCTTCCTCCTGCCAGGTAAACTCCAAAAACATGGATTGTGTCACATTCAAAACCTAAATTTTATGTCTATCTTAAACCTTTGAAAATACGGTTATGTGCATTTATTCTAGACGTTAATGTTTTGGAAAGTTCCTTTCTGTTACAAACTAACATCAGGCTGAGATTTTTGCCCCCTAAAATCAATGGAAATTTTGCTAATGACTCTGGAATGAAGGGGAGAAGAGAGCACTATCATCAGCATTTCTCCTCCTGTCAGCAACTGTGTAAATCCTATCCTAAAGGAAGAGAAAAATTTCTCCAATAGGTAGGAAATGATACAGAGAAGAAAACTATCCCATGGAATTTAAGAAGCCACTGCAGGCTTAGTCACAGGTCCATCAAGGAGCACAGTCTGTTAGGAACATTGACACTCCTAAAAAATTCAGGGATATCAAAGTCTGTCTCACTTTGTGGTAAAGGAATGCTGTCTATTTAGCACCATCCAGGAAAGGAAAGTCAGAGGAAAGAACTCAAATTCTGAAGCAGCTTTCAGTCCCATTCTTCTCACATATGCCCACCATGCTGGCTTTCCAGCATGTATCTCCATGTCCTTCATTCTGCCTGTCTATGAATGTCTCAAACTGCAGTTGAGTACAAGATCCTTGGCGTGGAATTCAGAACAGAAGACACCTGCTAGCAGTCCCAGGCTATGGGAGAGAGAAAGGGCTTGCATGCCTGTTACACCGGAGTGGAAAGAGTTTACTGGTGTGTTAGAGAAAGCCCAGATCTCACTGTGACACACTAGCACCTGCACTGGAGTACAGGATGTGATGACAGACACAGCTTATGCCTCTCAGCAGCACAGCTTCCTGTTTCTAAATAAAAGATACTTCTGCATCAAGACAGAGATTCTGAAGCAAACCTAAGCTCCGTAAAAGTGAGAAACACATTCAGGGATTATATGGCTTCAGGACAGCTTCACTGCTACATAACTCTCATCTCATCTGAAGGAACAGAAGAGAGTAGAACACATGATACCACAGGGCCAGAAAGGAATCCAAGAGGTACATGATTCCTGGGTGGTACATTATATTTCAGTTCCTGTCTTGCTTTGACAGCACCATTACTAATAACAGAGTATTCTAGGATTTCTACAAACTGCAGTCAGTGTGCATTGAAGGTTTCAAAATAGTTTCTTATAGCGTAAATAGTTTGCCCTGTTGTCCTTGGCTGTAATCTTCCCCACTCTATATGCTTTCTGTTAGCGAAGCATTTTAGTGCTGCCGTTATATTAAAATAGTTTGCAAAGCACTTCAAGATCATTCAGCTTGAGAAGCACTATATTAATATAAAATATTCTTCAATAAGTAAGTTAAACAGTAAACACTGTATTGATTCAATGCCTCACAAGTTTTTATAAGAATTAATTCAGCTAGTCTTGGATGGGAGCCCTTGTTGCATGGGCTGAAAACTGGCTGAAGGCTTGTAAACAAATTGTAAACGGTAATGGCACTGCATCTTGCTAGGAGTCTTCTCAAACGCATTTTCTGGGTGCTTTGAAACATTAAATATTTATGCTTACAGCACTGGAAATGGAGAGTTACTGAGGGAGTACTCCCATTTTGTAGAGGGGAAAGAGAAGCCTGGAGAAACTCTGCAATGCACCAGCTAGGGTTTTGGTGAGAATTTAAACCCAATCTAATTACCCTAGTTTCAACATTATCCTTTCAGACAAACTTTCATCACGTATCTTTGGAGATAATGATACTAAATATGCTTCTACCAGTTCTATATCTGTTTTGAATTAATGTATTTCTTGAGGCTTAATAATAATTAAAGCAAAAATGGAGGGTAGTTTCTCCCCATAATATTTCCATCACTTTTCTTTTTTTAGTCATACAGTATTTAATATCAAGACATACAGGTCACCTTATAAATACCACCATATTGATATTTGAAAACATGAGAACAGCAGCAGCCAACAGTGTCCTCTCTGACAATGACCAGAAGAAGATGTTCATGAAAAGAATATGAAAAGGAGGCAAGTGTGTACCTTCCGTATCTGTGCCATATAGAGCAAATACTGACTCAGTGATTAAATCCATATTTTAGAATAACAACGTGCAGTGTACCTAATGTCCATTTTTAGGGGGGTCACTTTTTAAATCCTGTCAAGATTTTTGTCTCTATGAATGACATCGTATTCAACAGGTCAATCACACCTAGGATAAACAGTTGATTTCTTTTATTTTAACCTTGTTGGACAATTTCACTCAGCAACCAGTGTTTCTTCTGTTATAAAAAGCAGTCCACAATCATACTTTATTCACCTCCTCCTAGTCATTTGTCATTTTACAGTTTTCACATATTCTCCCAGTCTCTTTTTATGAGAGTATACTCTTCTAAGATGAACAGAGTTTTGGACAAAAGTAATAAAATTTTTTTGGAAATGTGCTGTATCAAGAGAATGACACTTTACCAAAAATCTCAGCTGGATTTGCAAAGCATAGATTGTTTTTTTATTTTTTAAAGAAGAGCCTTATTGACTGTTCTTGGGATTGTCATATTTGTCCATGTCTATTTTTATATTCTTTATCACTACTTCAATTTGCTCTACATGAAAAGTGTCTGAATTCGTCCACTCCCCATGCACCCCACAGAGTCCTTTTTAAAATAGATGTTAGTCTTGCTACCTGCTCTTTTTTAGGGATACAAAGACTTATTTATCAGAAGTTCATTTAGAGCAGTTAGTATTTCAACAGCAAGTTTGAGAATTCTTGAGTTAATACCATTGCTTTCCTATGTTTTTTGTTATTACACTTTTTATTGAGCTCTTCTAAAACCTCTTCTGCTGACATTTCACTTTGAGACAGTTCCTTAGAGGTATCCCTTATAAGCAAAGGTTTCAGTGCAGTGACCTCTTTAAGCTCTCATGTGGTTAACACTAATGTAAGCAGTTCTTTTAGCCTTTCTGCTATGGCCACAGCATCCTCCAGTGCTTCCTCCATAGCTCAGCTCTCTGCTGTATAGAAATTGGAAAAATGTTTGGTTTTTATGTGTTTCACAGAGATTTTATTATCAATTTTTATGCCTTTGGCAATATACTTCTGAGAAGCAGTTTTGATATGAGCTTATTATGTTTGTGTATTTCACTTACCAGAATTTTTATGCATTTTCAGTTTTGCACCTTCGGATATGACTCCTTTGTTGTGAAGGATGTCTTTTAACCACACTTTTTTTTTTTTTTTTTTTTTTTTTTGTCATTTGGATTACTTTTGATAGGATTACTTTTGCATTTACACTGAAGATGCAGTATGGTGTCTTTAAATACTCTTGAAGGTATTTTACACTTTTAATTACTTGCGTTCATCCTTTAAAATTGTTCTCCTGTTACCACGTACATGCTGTTTGAAGTTAAATTTTACTGTAATAATTTTCTATGGAAGTTCACTTCTATGAGGTTGCTGAATTTGAATATGTAGCAGTTACTGCTTTTCCTTTTGAAAACAGTTGTGTCAAGGAAAAGTCACTGGTGTTTTCAAAAAGTGTAGTTTTTGTGTAGTGCTTTACCTTGACACTTAGCTAATGGGGAAAAAGTGGTCTCTCTACATCTGTGTTTTCAGCC
>PPHD01012282.1:0-18149 GCA_002909625.1 Bambusicola thoracicus | reverse complement strand
TTGGACACGAGGAGAAACTTTTTCTCTCAGAGGGCGGTCAGGCACTGGAATGGCTGCCCAGGGAGGTGGTGGAGTCACCATCCCTGGCAGTGTTCAAGAGGCATCTGGATGAGGAGCTACGAGATATGGTTTAGTGGCTTGTGGTACTAATAGGAGTGGGAAGGCAGTTGGACTAGATGATCTTGCAGGTCGTTTCCAACCTTGTGATTCTATGATTCTATGGTAATTCTGCCAATATTAAATACCGTTAGCAATAAATCACTGAAGGTGGAAAACAAGGTAAAATCGAAAGGCACTAAAGGAATAGACAAAAAAAGAGGGTGAGTTGTGAAGGGGCCAGAAGGAGGACACTCCTACAAGAGTCACGTACAGCACGGAGCTTACTGAGCATTCTCTTCAGCGAGTAGGTAAGAAGAGTCGCTGTGCTGCAGGGGACTGCCCGGCAGGAGACGGAGCTGCACACGCAGGGGAGCAGGATGGGGTTCCAGCACCGCAGGGGAACTGACACACACAGACACGTGGAAAACCACCAAGTGAGGTTTGCGCAGCGCTTTGCTCCGTAGCTGCAGGAAAACTGAAGACGCCCAGAAGGTGGCCCTGTGTCGGGCAGGTGAAGCACCACCGCCTTAACAGGTTTCAGGTAACTCCTGCAGTGAAAGGTGTATGAGCCTAAATTTGTGGCCATCTGAAACAGGTGGTATGGTTTCTTCAGAAGGAAAAAGCAAGAACAAGGATAAGAGTTTGCAGTGGGCTGGTATAGGGTGAGTGTCCCTGGGAGGGACGGCAGGAAGGGCCCTTGCAGGCTGAGCCTCAGGAGGGCAGATGGGAGCTCAGCTGCCGCGGGTGTGCCTTGCGGCGGTAGCAGCTTTGCACTGCTGGTGCTATTTAAAAAGCAGCAGCAGGCTGGAGACTTGTGCTGAGCGATTCTGCAGAGCCAGTGAAGGCACCTTCTATATGCCTGCATGTAAATACATATCTTGAATGTGGGCGGATGTCTGACTGTGTCACAGAATAGCAAGCAGATGTCTCTGTACGGAAAAGACACAGGAGACCTCCAATGAGACTGAGTGAGTGCAGATGAGTATTACCATGCTCCTGAGAAAGAGGAGGATGTTGCAGGCTGTCACCACCAGTGACCACACCAGACAAGCCACAACCCATCACGGGCAGGTGCAGTGTTAGAGGCTGAAGCAGAGCCACAGGGAGCAATCTTGCAGCAGTACAGCGGGGTCTGCAGGAGCCCCAGCCCATCTCCTTCCACCCTGGGGCCGTGCAGCGGCATGACGGAGTTAAGGGGGGGCCAGCATGGGGCCTGCTGTGTGCCTGATGAATATACGGGAGCGTGGCATCAATGGGCTTGGTGCGCTGGTGCCATGTGTCCAGCATCAGTGCTTTGGGGCTCTTTTCCTTGCGGTAGGCTGAGCGTGAGGAAAGCACTGGCAGCTCTTATCTCAGTGTCAGCATCTTAATTATAGCAGAGGTTCTGTGCTTGCTGCACTCAGGGTGGGGACTGTGGAACGGTGGGATCCTTACGGTGCTTTGTGGAAACGTTGTGTGTGTGCGTGTGTATGTCCGCACCGATAAGCAGTTTGCGTTACAGACGGCTGTGCGAAGGCAGTGTGGGGCTGACAAGATCGGAGGGATTCGGTAATAAAGCGGAACAGCGCGAGTGGGCAGGGCCGGGCCGGGCCGGGCAGCGGGGCGGTGCTCGGTGGGGGCCGGGCGAGGCTTAGCGGTGGGGCTCGGCAGTGCAGTGCCGGTGGGATCGTGCCGTGCCGCGCCGGTGGGACCATGCCGTCCTACACCGTCACCGTGGCTACGGGCAGCCAGTGGTTCGCGGGCACCGACGACTACGTGTACCTGAGCCTGGAGGGCACCGCGGGCTGCAGCGAGAGGCACCTCCTGGACAAACCCTTCTACAACGACTTCGAGCGCGGCGCGGTGAGTCCCCGCACAGCCCCGGCTCAGCCGGCGGCGCCCGTCCCGCTGCTGTCGAGCTGGGGGTGGGCATCGGGGCGGGGGGTGGGCCGGGGCTCGGAGCTCTCTATCGCTCTATCGCAGCCTTAAGTGACAGCTGGAAACCAGCGCGACCGTGCAGGCATAGGGCTGGGCTGGCGCCGGGCTGTCAGCAGGGCTGCTCGGGCTCAGCCCGACGCGTGCACTGTGCTGGGCTCGGGCCGTCCAGCAGCCACCTCCTGTACTCCGAGTACCCTTTCGGTATGGTATGGTGCTCATTTGTTTCTTGTCCGTCTTCAAAATAATAGACTCGGTTTTTTTATTTTTTATTGCGTATTTCATTTATAGCCCTACCGCACAGCTCCTGAGAGATCTAAGGAGATTTAAGGGACTTTAAAAGCTTTTCAAAAGCACCCTTAACTCGCTCTGGGGATGCGCCCCACCGCTGCATACAAGTTTGTCCCCACCGTCACAGTGCTGCCTTGCCCATAGGTATACTTTTACCCACGGAGTGCACAGGTTGAGCCAGCTGTCCAGCATTCCTTGCTTGGACACCTCAGATATGGTTCACAGATGACAGGGTTTTAAGTTAGAGTTGTTGGTGTGTGCAGATATGGCCCCCAAATATGTGTGGATAAACATCCTGAGAAAAGCAGATTCAGAGGTGTGGGTACCTCCCTGCTGCTGCTGCTGTTGAAATTACTTTCTTTCACCATTAAGCATTTGTTGCATAGAGATCTTGTTACCCCCTGATCTCCCTAAAGGACATCCACTCCTTCTTCTTTGTAGAATCATAGAATGGCTTAAGTTGGAAGGGACCTTAAAGATCATCAAGCTCCAACCCCTCTCTTCTTATTTTATCCGGTGAATATAACAAAGCTTAACAACATTAGCGAGGGTGATGGAAGAAAATCTCAGGGTGTTCTGCATGCTCAGGTTGAGGCTGAGCTCCTAGGAGGACTGGGCCCTGCTTGGCTCTGGATTTCCAGTGCCCGGGCACCCTGCTCCCATCCTCAGGCTGCAAATGGAGGTCCAGGAGTGCTGTGCTCTGCTGGGTGAGGGTAGGAGCAGTCGGGCTTTGTGCAGTGCAGCAGCCCTGCAATGGGCAATATGTGCACCTGGAAGCACATACGTTCTCCTTAGGAATGCAGCTTCTAGGTGGATTTGAAAGCCTCTACCTTTATGAATAGCTTGCCTAACATTCTATACAAAATGTATTGTTAGGTGAGCAAGCTGAGACAGGGACAATCTCTTTTTTTTTCGCTTTTTTGTCAAACTTCTTTCCGGGTGCAGAAATCCATGACTAATCCTTGACTTTTTTCTACTATCCACGTTATTTCCATATGCAGTCCTTCCGTAGTGTGTTCTGTAAGGTGGCTGCCTTACGGGACGCTTGCAGCATGATGTGTGAAGCTGCGCTGTTGCAGGCAGTGTTTCCTTGGGCAGTGCAGTGCGTTCCTCCAGGCGCCTGTTCAGGTAGCGCTGTGCCCAGAACACCACGGGTCTCACTGATATGCCATGCAAAGAAAGAAGAAAAGAGAATCAAAAATAGAGATATGGAACAAAAAGCAAACAAGCAAACAATACTGAAGTGCACTGCGAGACTTTCGGGTTGGTTGCTTTGTAAAATGTGACAGCTGAAACCAGTTCTGCCTCTGGCATTTCGGTAGCATCCCTATAACTTTCTTTTTCTTTCAAATAATTAAAACGTGATGACACTTGAAAAAAACAATAATAATAAAGCACATTTATCACAGATAACCAGAATTCCACAGTACTGTCTTGTAAGGCTTTGTCACTTCCCAGTTTCTTTACTAAATGTTGGGCCGGTCTCAGTAGTGCCATTATCCTGAATGAATGGCTTCATTTGAATGAATGCAAATGGTGAGTTTTCCTAGGCATGTTGGATGAGGGCTCCAACCAGCTCTGAGCAGATCTGCGTGCCAGATGTTGATAGAAGGGAAGGGATGTGGGAAAACCAGAGGGAGCTTTCATAATGGCAGTGTAGTTTTAGTTTCAGTCTGACTTACTCCAAGCACTGGACACGGGCAGTTTAGAAAGCTGGAGCCGCTTTTCTTCACTCACTGTCTTTTGAGTAAGTTCCTGTTGGTGCAAAGCAATTTCAGTGTGAGTGCATGGTGTCCCTCAGTTCTCTGTCTGCTTCCTGTTACCCTTCCATCTGCTTTCTGCTGAAGCACACTCAGCGGTGCTTCCAGAAGGACAACAGTTCTGCGTGGCTTTGGGCTTTGTGCGTGCAGAGCGTGCCGGTTTGTCGCTCCTTTTGCAGCACCAGGCTGCTCAGCAGGAGGTGCTTCTCTGCCAGAAAGAGCTTGGATTTTGCAGAAGGGTAAATCGCTCAGACAGGATGCTAAAGGACTTCGGACAGTCCTGCAGCCTTCATTCACTCTGTTCTCTCTCTCTGAAGCCAATTGTTTAAAAACCCCCAGCTTCTATGGCTTACCGTGCAGACATTGGGATGCAACGTAGTTTAGCAGGATACCTCATAACATGAACGCAACAAAACCGTTGAGCAACAACAACAACAAAAAACCAACAACTGCTTCTCTGAGCCTTGCACCGTCTGTACAGCTTTGCCACACTTTTACTGCACCTTCACTGCATCTAATCCTAGATAGATTTATGTACGTTTGTATAAAATGAGGTCTTGTAAATTATAGAAACAATATAAATAAGTATGCGTAAATGAGGATTTTGATTATTTTTTTAAAATGGAAGTTAGCTAAACATTTGAAGAAGAGAAATTTTAAAAGGGATGGTCAGGTATGTTGGGCAAGATGGCAGATTACATCCTACAGCCACTGCCTGCATAGTGGAGGCTCACGGCACCACTGTGGCAATCTCTGGGAAAAGCCAGGCAGTGTTTTTCAGTCTCCAGAGCTGGTTCAAACTTCTGAAACACCAAGGGAATTAGTTAATGTGTGTACATTATCCTTCTCGCTGTTCTGGGATAGTGTGAGTGAGGGGGGTGGAAGGGTTGAAGGTTCAGCAGCGTAAACTCTCAAAATGAGTGTGTGTATTGGCTCTATTGAGAGAACTACTTCTGTTCAGAGATTCAAGGAAAAGTCAGAGACACCATCTTAGTATGACAGTTGAAATCTTAGCTATGTGATTCTCATCTCCCAGCTCCTGCCTGGCAGGCAGATGTTGTCATGCCAGTCTTGCCAAGGACTGCCATGGTGTTTTTGTGAAGCACGGTCCCCCCACGTGCTACCACCTTGTGTGGTTAGGTATGCTGTTCACATCAGCATAGCAAATTCTGATTTAAGTCCAGATGAGTCTCCTTTTTGATTAAAACTGTTCAATGACTTTGGCTTTAGTAGGAAAGTGGGAATATAGCTCAGACTGAGATTAGTCTGTTAAGTCTCAGTGAATCAAAGTAAGTGGTGCCAAGACTGATTTTAAATATATGAGTTTAAGTGAAGTTCGGGTGCACACCAGAAGAAATCCCTTTGTCTTTGTTGATATGAAGCAACCTCATGGGAGATGCAGTTTATCAATCGTAGCCTGAACAGTTTCAAAGTTGACTGATGAACATCACGGGGAAAGACAGGCAAAGACGAGGTTTTGTTATCTGCAGCATGGATTTCAAAGCTTTCCTTTCCTTCCTTTCCTTCCTTTCCTTCCTTTCCTTCCTTTCTCTTCTATGAGTAAATTAGATGAGCCATGAAAGGTGGTAGTTTCACGTGGCAGGGTATGAGAGAACTGAGGTCTGTCATCTCAGACTTTGGTGGACATATATATGCCTTCATCCTAAAATGATCATCACAGCTAGTAATTCATGCATAGCTTGTAGAGAGGGTACTTTGGACTTAACATGGTGTTAAAATGGGAAAGAAAGGGATGCTCAGGGATCCTTCTTAGTGTGTGTGTTCTTCTAATCATATAGGTGCAAGTTGCTGTATATCTTTCTTTTGTAACTGTTGAGGTCAATAGGTGCCATCTGGAGGCATTTAAAAATACATACTTTCTTTCCTTTTTCCTATCTGGAATTTAATCTTGCTTCCCTTTTCAATTTTGGCCCTTATTTGAAAGAGCTTTTTTTCCTAGCAAAGAAGACAGTAACAGTGGGTATATACCAATTGGTTGGGGAGTGCTCCTGTGCACAGTGCCTAGGCCAGGAGCCAAATGACAGGACTGATTCAGGCAGGAGGGTCTCGCAGACACTGTAGCATATAGAGGAAGTGGATCTCACCCTTCGGCTATCAGCAGCTGGTTAGTGTTTCTAAGGTTGTTGTCAGTGCTGAGAAAAACCACAAGAGAATGCAGTCTCTTCTTGTAACCATCTTATGCTTAGCAGGATCATCTGAGCAGGCAGGCTGTGGCTGCTGCTCTCAGGATTTCTGTGGCAGTTCAGCTTTTACAGTGAGCGCTTGACTGCTCTCCTTTGCCCTGAACTGTTTACAGTATTGGAAATTGAGAGTCAGTCCCCATTGTCCTGAGTTGGTTAGCAGTGCACCGTGCCTTACTGTCCATATGCAAAATGGTTAGTCATTTCTTTCTGTTCTGATATTACCTTGTAGTGCAATTACCACCAGAACTGCAGTTTGCTCAGTGCTGTCCCTGCATGGAGCAGGAGATCACACAGGTCCTGGAAAGGTTAGCCCCAGCCTTGAAGTACCCATCCTCGAGTCAAGAGTTCACCATCCTATGTGTTAACCCATGATTATCCTTCTGGTGCAGCAGTCTGAATAGACTTGTCCAATCAATACCTCTTTCAGCTAATGCAGTAGCAAAAGCTTGCATGGTCTGCAGACTTTTCTCAGACTTGCAAACATTTCAAGGGGAGATACCATCTTTGGATTAGATACAAAAATGTATCCCCATTTTTGGAGTGCTTTACACGGTCTTATTTATTTCATTCACCTTTCAGTTGTACTGCAATCGTATAATTTGCTTCTGACCTTGTCCCTTGCCCTTCTGCCCCACTGGAATCAGGAAAGTACTGCTGCACCCATGCCACACTGTCCACAAGGAAGGCCAGGTGTGCTTGTACAGTGCTGGCTTTGCTTTCCACATGTTCAGTGTATCACTGACTATTTATGCTCTGTAGGTTGACTCCTATGATGTGACGGTGGAAGAAGACCTTGGAGAAATTCAGCTAATAAAAATTGAGAAACGAAAATATTGGTACCAAGATGACTGGTACCTTAAGCACGTCACTGTCAAAACACCGCTGGGCGATTATCTTGAATTCCCATGTTACCGCTGGATTACAGATGAAAAAGAGGTTGTCCTTCGAGATGGAAGAGGTGAGCACCATAAGAAACCTCCTGTGCAGCACCCAGAATTCTCCCACCTCCCCTTTCTCTTTCCCTGTGTACATCTCAGTCTTCCATGACCTTTGCATGGCATTCAGAGTATAGTAAGATAAAGGACAAAAGCAAGTGAAACCTTGTTGGTACTGGAAACGCAGCCAGCTGGAAACTGTTAGCTATATGCGCATATCTATATACATATTATTGGTTGTATTACCTCCAGCATTTCCAACTCAAAGTAGCTATTCTCATAAAAATCCTGCTAGCTTTATCTGCCTTTCCATTTGCCTATGTAAAGCAAGTCACGTACCTTGTGCTTTCTCCTCATCACTAAGGAAGTCTCTGTTATTTAGCAGTATGGTGGATACGTGGTCAGAAGAGCAAGTTGTCTGGAACTGAAGTCTCACTGGGCTGTCTTTCTGTTCTCGTGGCAGGAAAATGTGCTTATTGCCTCAGGCTGGCAGGGGAGAGTACAGCTCGAGAAGGGAGATATTTCCTAGTGTTGTAATTTAACTTACAACATTGTCCCAGACAATATTAAGATTTCTTTGATTGACAAAAATTCTTCTAGATGCTGAAATATAAAATTAAGTCCCATGACCCTGTTGAGGCCAGTTAACGCCAAGTGTATACCTTAGGAACTCAGGTTTTATATAGAGATGAGACAGTTGCTCTTAGCTTAACCAAGTTGCTCCTTGCTGCACCACATTAGGAACTGAATGTACTAAACTGGATTGTGTGAGCCTTTCCCACAGAAATTTTGTACAGGTTTAGGACAAAAGTTGGAAAGCTTCAAAACACGAGTGTCCTTCTCAAGACCTCGGTGATGATAAAGGAACCTCCTAACCCTGTTTCTTTCTCCCATTCATAGCAAAGCTGCCCCGGGATGACAAGACCCAGATACTCAAGCAGCACAGGCGCAAAGAGCTTGAGAATCGTCAAAAAATGTACCGGTGAGTCTCTCACAGCTCCCCAGAAGTCCAGGGCCTGTTGTCCTCAGCTCAGGGGTTGGCAGAGCATGTTCAGATAATCATATTGCTCTAAATACTGAACTGCTGGTAAAACCAAACTGGAAGTTCGCATGTTGGATAGGTGTGCTTTTTTACTTAGATGCAGTTCATTGTAAATGATGGATGGTCATCCTGCTGCACGTGGCTGCATGAGAAGATACTTGAATCCCAAATAAGCCCGTCTAGAAGTTGTAAGGTGAAATTCAGTGGTACAGTCTCTATTATGGGCCCCCTGGCCTACAGCTGTGCTTTCAAGAAAAGATAGATCTTGTTTGTCTTTTGCAAGCAGGACTCCAGTTTTGGAGTGTGCTCTCAAAATGTCATTTTATTCTGGAGCTTTCCGGCTGCTGTAGTGAGTTTTAGTCACTTCTTCAACCAGGGCGTGGTGGAAGATCTGACCTTGCTTGAGCAGACTGGAAAGTGCCATCAAAACACAATGGTGTTATCCATCTCTATAGAGTTATAGACTTTTTCCTAGATAAGAGAAGGTCACAAAACGAAAATATTTTATCAGTAGGTAATTCCAGAATTTGTCATACGTTTCCTTTTTACAGAAACATACTTTCTGTTAAAAGGAATGTTTCTCTTGCTTCCCTCTCTTTATCAGGAGAATGAGGATGAGGATAACAGAGGTGTCATTCAGAATGGATGGATTGAGGTTTGGCATATATGTTGTTGATATAATTTGACTAAGAAAGGGTCTTGGTCACAAATAATGGGAAACAGCAGAGGAAAATCTGGATGAAAAGATAGGTGACACAAAAATTTGTTTACGCATGCAAAAAGGAAGGCAAAACCATTGGTAATTCCAGGAAAATAGCAATTTGCAATTCAGATGTTTAACTGATAGTGCACAATGCAGTCTGTGTGTGGCAGGCAATGTGGAAACACTGCTGAAACATTCCCCATTACAAATCGCCTTCTTTTCTTTTGCGGTAAAAATGTGTCACGGTAGGAGATCGTACACAGCAGAGGGCAAGTACCATGGCCATCGGGAGGCAGGCTCAGGAGGTGAGCCCAGGCTGCGTGTACCTCTGGTAGCATTGCCCTTCGGAGGAAATGAGACACATGCCTGACACTTTGAGCTGCTAGTCATTTCACAGTATTTTTTGCAGATGTGGGACAGATGGTTTTCCTGCCCAGCGACTTCTGCAGTGCCAGTGGGGTAGAGCATTTTTACCTTAGGGAGGTATCAGAGCATGCCTTTGGACACCAGAGACTTCTGAGAGGGTGCAAGTCACTTACAAAACCCGTGTTTGTCTCTCTCTGCCCATTGCACATACATGATGAACAAAATGATATCACATTGCTGCTTACTCCAAATCTCAGGCTGTTTGTTTCACCCTGTTATGATTCTGTTTTAGTTCTGCAAAACTGTAGCCTCCAGAATGAGGTTGACGTGACCAAAAAATATGTAGTGTACAGCTGTCTTTCTCTCTGCCCCTTTCACTTCCCAGTCAATTTGTAGTTACTACCGATTTCAACCAATTGTGACAGGTATTTGGAAATACTGCAGGTATTAAGATACTTCAAGTTTTATGAAGGTAGTTGGCCAAGTAGATGCCTTCTGTTGTTCTTCATGTTTCTATAGGTTACTGGTAAGTGTTATTGTAGTATAAGTCAGTATTTTTGTCCCAAGTGAGTATGATGCAAGTTTTCTTTATAGCTGAGTCACAGCAGCAGCATAGGTGAAAGAACAATGCAGCTCTTGTGCTGGTGAAGTTACACGGTAAATCCAACTTCTCTTTTCTCAGCTGGAAGGAGTGGCATCCTGGCTTTCCGCTGAGCATTGATGCCCATTGTCACAGTGAACTGCCCCGTGACATCCAGTTTGACAATGAGAAAGGAATCGACTTCATTCTGAACTACTCCAAAGCGTAAGTGTTTGTGGTACTTCGGGCATTTTGCAAAAGCTTTTTTGTGCAGACTAAGGATGTGACCACGTTATAGGCTTCACTGAATCTCAGAATTGGATTCTTTTCTCCCATCTGCACCTGTGGTCAAACAAAGCAGGAAAAAAATAAAGGAAAGAAAGTATCTTTTTTGTTTGTTAGTTTTAATTGATGTTTCAAGTTTTTCACTCTTGGAACTTGCTGATCCTCTGCATTCTCACTAGACACTGTTTTGGCTGTAGACAGAATGAGGTAATACTGCTGAAAAGCGTGGCAAGGAGAGTTATTGGCACCTACTGCCTTAGGTATCTGGCTGTGCTCAGTGTTGCCCCCTGAAGATGCTTCTCTCCTTGGCTATTTGGGAAAATTAGGCCTTTCAATCAGGTACCAAAATGTGGTGTCAGTGCACCTTTGACACTCTGCTGAAGAAAAGCTATTCCCATCAGATAGAGGTTAAGCTCATCACTTAACCACATCTGAGAGTAATCTGCTTCAGGCATCAAAGTCTCTATCCTGCCTGAATTTGTTATGTCACTGAACAAACGGAGTCCTGGCCACTGCGTGAGCCTGAAAAATCCCACCCAGCAATTTGGAATAGTACAGAGTTAATGGGTGAATAATAACCCTCTGTACTGTGAAACCACTTCTGAGCTGTCTCACGAGCATGAGCCATGTCATACTGTATCAAACAGTGGGATGGAAGGAGATGAGGCAAAGCTGCTTTGAGATGATCCACAATTCCTACATCTGTGACTGGTAACACACCGGTGCCTCTGTTTCAGTGATCAGATGGGGATTATATCATAAAGCATAGGTGGATAAGAGGACTAGCAGGTTTCAGAATCATTCTAAGAAAGCTGCAGCTCCTAATAACAGTGCTTTCTTATCTGAGTCCATTTAGTGACCTGATATGGATGAAACCTTACATGGTCATGCCTCCTTTAGAAGTTCATATGATATTCAGACACTTACTGTCTGTCCTGGAAGTCCTGACCAATACTCCTTCCATTTCCCGATGCTCAGGAAAGGGCACTATGAGCTACTCATACAATCCTTCTGAGCCCCTGTCAGAGGTGATGAGACCTCCAAAGAGGTTGTCTCCGGGTCCAGGCTAGATACTTGCACAAGATGCTTCCTAACATGCCTTCAGGCACCTCTTCTTACTTTGACCGCTATCTGTAGCAGCAGAAGCAGCCATTCTACAGGTCCCTTGTCTGGACTCAGTCTAACAGTATCTCTTTCGTCTGATTTTCTGGTTATGCTGATGGGAATCCTCTTTCAGAGTGCCACGTGCTGTCTTTGTGGGCTTCTTGTCCTCTTTGGACACTTCTACTCCAGTTCATTTTAAGGTCTCTCAGTCAGTTTATAATTTACAACTGCAGTCTTCTGGAATTTTCCCCCCCTTAAATTCTGTTTGGGAGGATTTGCCGTGACACTGTGGCCTTCCTTTGCTCTCTTAACTGCCCTCCCCATCTTCATGCAGCGTCTTTTTCTTTGCACATTTGAAGATGCTAGTGGAAAGAAAACCTGATTCTAAATCCACTGTCATGTAATCAAAATAAATGCTTTTTGTTTAATAACAACAAAGCTACCATTTATGTAACAGTACAAGGCTTTGTTTTTAGGATGGAGAATCTCTATATCAACCGTTTTATGCACATGTTCCAGTCTTCCTGGAGTGACTTTGCAGATTTTGAGAAGATCTTTGTGAGAATCAGTAACACAATCTCTGGTGAGTTTGTCAGCATTTTCTCACATCTGTATCATCAAATGTCTGATTTTCTGTCTTGAATATATATGATTAAGAAGGAAAAGGCTGATCTACACTTCTGCTTGCACAACGTTTACCATGAACAGGCAGTAATCTTAGACTGCTGATCGTACAGCAACCCACAAGACCACAGAGCAAAGTTGTGATAGAAACACAGAATGGCTTGGGTTGAAAGGGACCTTAAAGACCCTCCGGTTCCAACTCTGCCCATGGCTTGGGTGTTTTTGGTGGCACAGGTTGTTCCAATGAGTCATTCTGACAAAACTTGCAAGCCATCAGGCCAGTAAGTCTGGGGGTGCGTTGCAGAGGGCTGAGGATGAGCTGGGAGATGTAACTTCTTCACCTGGTCCTGCTGCAGACAAAATAGGCCATCTGACCACAACCGGAGGAACTCTAACTCTTGCTGGGAATGAGTGCAAGTTAGTGCTTAAAAGGGCTCACAGCATCTATCCCAAGTGTCATCTCTTTCCAAAAACATGTTGGAATTTATCATGCACACTACAGTAAACACGGGGACGTGTTTACCATTTTGTGCTCACATCTTACCAGGAAAAGATACGTATCTGTAAGAGTCTGAGTTTCACTTTTTTGCTTTTGAATTTTACTGTATTATTTTACTGTAGTCATGGATATAATAGATTCACAGATGCTATTATTCAGTTAGCACGTAGCTCCTCAAGTATGTGTAAATGTACTCATTCTGGCTCTGCAAAGGAAAATACTTTTCCTTCCTGCTCTGAAGTTTTGCCCCTCTTCATGCTGACTAAGAACCACTTAACAGAAATAGGAGGTATTTCAATGGTTTCAACTATAAAGGAAAGCACAAAGGGAGGCTGGAGCTATTAAAAACTAATTACATCAATTTGTTACATTTAATAAGGTTGTTTGCTAAAGTACAAGGATTAGATATAATCTACATTTAATTTCATTGATAATATTTCTATACCCATGGGGAGAGCTCCAGTTCTGTAAGTTTTAAACTATAAGAATGGATCTCAGCTATATGAGTGCACTTCTCAATCTGATTACTGGCAAGCCTTGGCAGAAGCAAGTTCATGTTTTTCAGTCATGCAGCTTCCCTGTCAGCACTGGTGGGATTTTGTTTTCCTTTAATCGTGTGTTTTCTGATTCTCAACTCATAGATTGAAGTGGCAAAAGTGACATTAGGAAGTGGAGAACTGCAGTATGGAAAACGCACAGTACTACTAAAGATTTAATAAGGAGATGGAGTCCCCAAAACTAGTGTTTTATTTAGAATAGTTGTTAGTCTGCTTTGTATTAACAATTGAAAAATAAACAGAAAAAGAAATATATAGCCAGTGAGCAGCACTAGTGAGAAGCCCAAAGTCAACATCATTCCCCAGGTACCTCACACCCAGCTCCAGTCACTGCTGTTCTTTCCCTTCCCACCTTGGGTATTTCCCTTCCCCTGCCTGTGCCACTGTTTTGGGGCTTATCTATCTGTATAACAAACCCCAAGAATTTGGAGACTCTAAGATTGAGGAATATCATGGAAGACATAAGGAGGCGGTCTGCAGATGGAGAGCATACTTTTCACAGAAGTTGAATGTTTTATTGCAATATAGCAAAAGGGGTGGGGGAGAAACAGAGAAATCTGAAATACAGTGATATTGATGCTGCACACTTGTTTTCCTTTAGAATATGTGATGCAGCACTGGAAAGAAGATTTCATGTTTGGCTACCAGTTCCTGAATGGCTGCAATCCTGTGCTGATCCGGCGATGCACGGAGATTCCCAAGAAGCTGCCAGTGACCATGGATATGGTAGAATGCAGCCTGGAGAGGAACCTGACCCTGGAGGAAGAAGTGAAGGTAGGGCGTGGGATGAAGTTGGACTCCATCTGCTCTCTCCTGTGTTCTCTGACCTCCACTCCCTGTTCTAGCTACATTTCAGCCACATCTTCTCTTGCCAGCTGCAGGCCAGGCTCTTCTCCAGCTCCAGTTAAAGGGATGCCACCAGGAGGTGAAGGGTCTTTCACAGTGCTTTCGTCTCAGAGGATAGAGAGTGTCAGAGGGGCAAAGTATTCTACCCTTTCCCAGAAGGATGGTACTCTGTCACTCGCAGACCTGAACTAAAATGCTGAAGAAGGACTAGGAGGATGGTACATTCCTTTTGTCCGTACAATGAGAATGGAGTGTGGAATAGTGTAAAACTCGTTTGCACTTCAGTGTCACTGCATGAATGCCAAATACATAGTCGCTCCCTGCTGAGAGACTGGCTGTCAGGCTCAGCAGACACAAGCCAGGTAGCTTGTGTAGAGGTGCTTGCTGTTCCAATGGCAAACATCACTCCTGGGCCTCCATGAGCAAGGGTGGGCCAGCGGCTGCCTGTAACTGCAGGCCATGAACCAGCCTCTGGCCGAGACTTCCCAGCCTTAGTTCTGAGCCTCACTGCTTGTGCCTTTCTGCTTTTCTTTCTTAACCTCTCTCAGTGCTGTCTTCTTCCTCTCTCATCTACCTTCCAGCTGCTGCCCTGCCCTTTTGCTGTCCTTCCCATCAGGAACGCTGCTGTGTTCTTTCATCTTTCCCTCTCTCTGTTAAAACACACCAAACCCTTTTCACTTTTTTTTTTTTTTTCCCAGCAAGGAAATATTTTCATTGTGGACTATGAACTGTTAGATGGTGTGGATGCCAATAAGACAGACCCATGCACAATACAGTACTTGGCTGCACCCATCTGTTTGCTGTACAAGAATCTGGAGAATAAAATAGTACCCATTGCAATCCAGGTGAGCTTGCTGTCAGAGTGTTTAAAGGGGTACACTGCTTATTGTCTCATCTTAAACACACATGAATTTGGGGATTGTACTGTTTTCATCTCTTTCAGCTTGGTCAAAAACCTGGGCCAGAAAATCCCATATTCCTTCCTTCGGATGCCACCTATGACTGGCTGCTGGCCAAAATCTGGGTTCGCTCATCTGATTTCCACATCCACCAGACGGTGACCCATCTCTTACGGACACACCTAGTCTCGGAGGTGTTCAGCATTGCCATGTTCCGGCAGCTGCCTGCTGTACATCCCCTCTTTAAGGTTGGTTAATCCGTGAAGAGGTTCTGGGGGAGTCAGGGAGGTTTTCTTTTTGGCTTGACAAACCAGAAGTACATCCTGGTGGTAGCTCAGTTGGGATGGTTTGACCAGCTGCCTGGCAAGGCAGTGTAGAGCTAGCTGCTCTCATCGAGGACTTCAAACTCTACGCATGGCTGGTGTTGAATTCAATAAAAACGTTTGCTTTCTACCACTGTTTGTCATATTTCACAGCTGTTGGTGCCACACATGCGGTTCACAATAGCCATCAACACCAAAGCTCGAGAACAGCTCATCTGTGAATGTGGCCTTTTTGACAAGGTAAGTAATCCCCTTTGCAAATCTTTGTTATTTTTCATGGGTCCCTATGTGCTTTAATTCTTCAACTGTCCCATACTATGTTGTTTCTTGACTTTCTGCTGAAGCACAAACATAAACAGCATCGTCTGAGACACAGAAACAGTGCCTTCAGTTATTGCACTTCCTGTTGTGCTGAAGATGGTATCTTTCATCTCTAAGTCACCATTTCAGAACTGTATGATATCCAAACATCTAAACCCAACTGTAGTTGCATTTACTGTAATAACAGCTCTTCAACTCCTTGTAACCCCAGAAACAGCATGCCACATCTAGGAACCACTATAGGTTGGCAAGCAGCACTCTCTGAGGAAATGTGCTAGCTGCAACCAGGACACGTTCCTCATATACCTCTGGCACCAGGCAAAAAAAAAAAAAAAGCTTCCATGTTCCAAAGGTTTTCTGCCTGCATAGAAAAGAGAAGTTAACTGCAGATTCTTTCCTTGTCTTCTGTGTTCCTCTGCTGACTGTGGAGGCTTGGCAGACACTCCTGCCCCACTGAGCAGAAGGAAGGCATCTGTACCCCGTGTATGTGGGATGAGTGTGTTGCTAAGACCTGCTAATGAGGATCATGCAGTTCCAGAATTGTTGTTTTCAGTGTAAACGTACAGTCAGACAGAAGAGAGTGAGTGTAAGCTGCATACTGCTACAGTGCTAGCACCATGAAGCAACATTTGGGAGCTTCTGAGCAGCGATTATCTAAAGGATTTTGCAGTGTTGTTTGTTGTGAACACTCTGTGTTTTCCAACTGAAATCCCCAGGAGGACTGTTGTCCTGGCTTAAATCCTAGGGTGCCTAACAGTAGCCTCCATTCCTAACCATCACCTGTCATCAATCCTAAGCTACACTGCAGCAGCACTTGGTGATTTAGCAAAAGCTCTGGTCTGACACACTCCTGGCTGCCCTCCTTCACATATGCAGTCATTCTGGAGCACGGAGCTGGCAGGAAGTGCTCTGGGTTCAGTTCTTCTATACCTTATTACTGTATTCCATCATATTATTATAAAGCAATACATAAGATGTGCCTGTGGAGAAAATGGATCTGTCATCTGTGGTTTGTGGAAAAGGTGTGAAAACTCTGAGGTCAAAATGCAGAACTGCAGTAGACCTCTGCAGTTTGATACTTGTTTGTGTGGAGATATGCTTTTTTCTCCTGGTAAAAGCACATCTCCTGGCAATCTGGACACCCAGTCTTGGCACAAAGTGAGCCTAATTTAACTTCCACTGTTCATATCTCACTGTTGTTCCTGCAGGCAAATGCTACAGGTGGAGGAGGACACGTACAAATGGTTCAGAAAGCGATGAAGGACCTGACTTACAGCTCACTCTGCTTCCCTGAAGATATCAAAGCTAAGGGGATGGACAGCAAAGAGGATATCCCCTACTATTATTACCGAGATGATGGCATTAAAGTCTGGGAGGCAATAAAGAGGTAAGAGGCTGTGGTTCTGGAAAGGGCTAATAAAGTCTTTGTCCCAGAGATCCCGCTCCATTTTGTCTCTACTCTACATCACAGCCTTGTGAATTCAGCTTGGGCTTTTGATTATGTCAGTTTGTGACAGGAGGGGATCAGTCGTACTGGTTGTTGCCTGGTGCTCCCTTCTAGTGTACGTTTGTGTGTTTCCTCTAATGCGTCTGCTGCTCACGGAACTTGTTTATGATTCTTCTTCCCTCTCTTGTCGGTAATGAGACTAAACCATGAATTGGACGGCGTGTTTTCAGAAAGACTGGGGCTGATGGTACAGAACCTGGAGGAGAAAA
This sequence comes from Bambusicola thoracicus, assembly GCA_002909625.1. Lineage (NCBI taxonomy): Eukaryota > Metazoa > Chordata > Aves > Galliformes > Phasianidae > Bambusicola > Bambusicola thoracicus. The sequence continues at coordinate 1,081 of PPHD01012282.1, read as the reverse complement.
AAGAAATTCCAAGAGTTAGCATTGTTTAGTTGTAGAGGAGAGAAGACGGAGGGGGAAGTATTCAAAAGGATAAAACGTTTCATCAGAAAGAAAGATCTTTATTTCCCTGTGTCTGTAGACAAAGGCTATTTAGCCTTTGAGAAATTGAAGGCTACAATTACAATAAAAACGATTTTGGGTAGACTTTAGCCAAATTACCGTTTCATGGACAGAACAGATCATTTTGAGAGCCTGTGGAGTCCCCTGGGGTGGGGGCTTCCATTACTATTTAAAAGAAATAATTTTCTAAAGTGTTGTAGATTGAAATGATCCTGTCCTAGCACAGGCAATAAATGCCATCACATGGGTGAAGGAGAGTGTTGTGAACCTATCTGGAAGAACAGTTATTAACTCTCAGCTCCTGGTCGGTTTCCTGGTCAGAGACGTTTGATTCCTGCCCTTAACAGGCCCATATTCTGCATTTCAGAAGCCCCTTTATAAGTATGTATTCATCTGTAGGATTTCAGTGTAAATATGCCTGTTCATTGCAAGGGAGTTGGTCCAGGCCTTTAAAGGGCCCTTTCAACTCGAACAATTCTATGAATTTAGCCCTGCAAAGGAAATTTAATTAGATATTTAAGCTATGCACAAACCAAGAGAGAAGGCAGCAGCCTGAGCCACCCACGTGAGCTCATTGGGGTTCTTGTGGAAGTAGAAATGTTAAATGTGGCTCGCATGAGAGAGCTGTGTTTTGAAGCCCAGTTAATTTGAACTAAACCTTTCTTGAAGTGCCTTAAAATTGCAAGGTCCAGATTTTGCTAAGAAGAGCATCAAGTTTGAATCTGGAGAGGTCTTGCAAGGGCGGAACCTAGCTCTCTTTCAGAAAATACGGTGTTTATAATGCAAGACTGATGTTTAGAATGTTGTTTATATCTTTGTCTCCTGTGATTTTGGCACAGGGAATATCTTTCCATATTTCCTACAATTGTTAATGCACATTGGAGAGAAAAGGAAATTATAACTTTTCTGTGGTTGTTTGATATAGTTTCCCTGCCTGTGTGTGCTTGCTCCTGCCCTTCTCTTTCCTGTGCTTTTTGTGCTA
>PPHD01012281.1:0-18150 GCA_002909625.1 Bambusicola thoracicus | reverse complement strand
CTTTGGGTATTCCTGTATACTTTCATGAATATTCTGTAGTATTATTCTGTAAAAAGTGCTGTATGAGGTGGGAAGAATCTAAAATGGATTAAGTTAATTTAATAAGTGATCAGCAATAGCAGGTCTGAAATACCACACTTGGTTGAGGGATTACACCCAGTTGCTCTCTTCCATCACAGTGTACAGAGACAATCCTTAGATCATTTTACCTTCTGTTCACATTTCTTTCACTGAACTCCTATTTTGTTTTGCTGTGGTGGGATATGAATGAATTTAGAGCCCACAGAGCAAATGGAATGCCTTATGGCAGAGCAGGACATTGAATCAAATTGTGAAACTATTTGTTTTGAGTTTTCATGGATCCAGAAGATTATTAGATAAATTCAATAGAGAGAAAATTTACTGGGGTCTCTAAACTCAGACCAACTCCGGCTCTAAATATATGTAAGCCATAGCTTAGGATCATGAAATCACAGAATAATTTTGTTTGGAGAAGACCTCTGAGATTATCAAATTCAGTCATCACAGAATCATAGAATATCTTGTGTTGGGAGGGATCCCAAAGATCATCAAGTTCCAACTCCCTTGTCCCAGGCAGGGTCAACAACCTCCAGGTCTGGTGCTAGACCAGGTTCCCCAGTGCCCCATACAACCTGGTCTTGAACATCTCCAGGGACAGAGAATCCACAGCCTCTCTGGGCAGCCTGTTCCAGTACCTCACCACTCTCTGTAAAGAACTCCCCTCTAATTTCCACCTAGGATTACAAGTCCACTGCTAAACCATATACCTGAGCATCTCATCCACACATTTCTTAAATATCTCCAAGGATGGTGATTCCACCACCTCCTTGGGCATCCTGTTCCAATGTTTGACACCATAAAGAAGTTGTTCCTGATTTCCAGTCTAAATTTTCCTTGGCATAACTTGAGGCCATTTCACATCCTACCTCTTGTACCTAAGAAAAGAGAAGGATACCCTCCTCACTGCAATCCTGTTTAGTTATAAAGAGGTCTCCCCAGAAACTTTTCTTCTCCAAGAAAGAGAAAAAACCCAACTCCCTCAAACTTTCTTCCTAGGAGAGGTACTCCAATCCTCTGATCATCTTCATGGCCCTTACCTGGACCTGCTCCAACAGCTCCAAATCAGTTCACTCAACCTCTCCTCATAAGGCTTGTTTTCTAGCTCCTTCAACAGCTTCATTGCTCTTCTCTGTACACACTGGAGCAACCCAACGTCCTTCTCACAGTAAGGGGTACAAAGCTGAATGCAGGACTCGAGGCATGGTATCACCAGAGCCAAATACAAGTAGAAAATCACCTCCCTACTCCTGCTGGCCACCCTATTTCTGATACAAGCCAGGACACCACTGACATTCTTGGCCACCTGGACGCACTATTCTTGTTCAACTGACTGCTGATCAGCAGCCCTAGGTCCATTTCAAATGGACAGCTTTCTACCTACTCTTCCCCAAGTGACTGCTTGTGGTTGTGAAGACCCATGTGCAGTGCTCAGCATTTATCCCTGTTGAATGCTAAGTGACTGAACATGGCCCATTGTTCTACACTATCCAGGTACCTCACCAGTGCTTTCTGTCTCTGAAGCAGCTCAGCAGTCCTGCCTACTTGGTATCTGCAAATTTACTGAGAGTGCATTCAATCCCCTCATCAATATTACTGAGGAAGATACTAAACAAAATTGACCCCAGTACTGAGCCCTGGGGAACACCACTTGTGACTGGCTGCCAATCAGATTTAACTCCTTTCAAAATAATCCTTATGTCTTGGCAATATAGCCATTTTTATAACCAGTGAACAGTACTACATCCATCCAAGCTAAGAACAGCCTGTTGCTCCAGGAGAAGGCTGCGTAAAACAGTATTGAATACCTTGCAAAAGTTTAAGCAAACAACATCCACAGCCTTTCCCTTCTCCATTAGGTGGATCATTTTGTCATAGGAGGAGATCAGGTAAGTCAGGCAGTTCCTGCCTTTTATAAACCCATGCTGATCCATGTCTGATCACCTGCTTGTCCTGTATGTGCCATGAAATAAGATTCAAGATTATCTGCCTCATGACCTTCCCTGGAACTGAGGTAAGACTGACAGGCCTGTAGTTCTCCAGATCCTCATTCATGCCCTTCTTGTATATGGACATCACATTCACCAATTACCACTTAACTAGGACCTCCCTGGTTATCCAGGACTGCTGGTAAATTATTGAAAACAATTTGGCAAGCACTTCTGCAAACTTCTTCAACATCTTTGGGTGGATCTCATCCAGCCTGTAGATCTGTAGGTATTCAAGTGGCTTAGTAGGTTGCTAACCATCTTTTATGCAAGAATTTCTGTAGTATTTTTGGCTAGATATTGCTGGAGCCAAGATACAGGCTAGATACCGGTTGTATCTATTATAGTATAATTATTCCTTTAAATGCAATTCTTAATTTGACAAATGACAGAGGGAAGTGAACATGGGAATAATAAAGAGAAAAGTGAAGACAGGAGCATGCAAACGTAGGGCATGCAACGTTATAATATTCTGGTTTTAATTAATAGCAATCATTTCAGCACTGAGATTCCTATCACTGTATGTTGTTATTAATATTGTATGTTATTCATAAATATTTTTTGTTGCCTTTGGAATAAAAATGATGGAATACAAGACTGGGAATACATATCCCAGTCTCTAGACTGACCCTACTTTAAACTACATAATGTTTTCATTTGATAAAATTGAATATGTTATTTGATTTCATGGAAAGAGCAATATATTTCCCAAGATACAACAATACTTCTGTTTTTCTAACTGAGGAATCATTTTTTTTAATGTAAACATACTTTAGCTAAAAATAAAACTTTAAATATCAAAAAGCTGCTTAGCTAATTTTAAACTGCAATAGTAAAGTATGTTTTGATATATGGTAGTTTGCCAAATACTGCCCAATATATATATATACATCCATACTTGCATTGTAGCTGACGCACCTTCCAAACCTCATATTTGGTGCAAAATTTCTTGTTGGGATATTCAATGCAGTCAACAAAAGTTGTTGAAATGTAGTCAGATTGGACACTTTTTAACTACCTCTTGAAGCAAAACCCATAATAATTTCCATTTTCTCCATACTAAATTATGTCATAGAATCAGAATCATAGAATCATAGAATAGCATGTGTTAGAACAGACTTAAAAGATCACCTATTTCAGACCCCCTTGTCATGGGCTGGGTACTACAGTAAGTTTACATCTTGATTAATAAGCAGAGTGAGTCCTATTATAACGCATTTTTTGCAAGAATATTCCATCCAACGAACTGGAGATCATAACAGAAATTTTAAATGGTGAGCTAAGCAGAACTGTCATAATTTTTTTCTTGCAATTAATCCTCTATGTAGACTTCAAAGTTAAACAAATAATATATTGCAATATGCTTAGTCTCCTTTATGTGATGGATTTATGACAGAGTTTTATATAAAACCCGCAAAAGTGTGAGATGTAAAATTTAATTTTAAACAAGGAAAATACACTCCACTGTAATAAAAGACTTGTGACATATTTGTTGAGCTTCTATATTACAAAAGGATAAAATGATAGCATGGACTGCTCAACATTCTTTAAAAAAAAAAAAAAGGAAAAATTCTCTTTTTATTCAGTTGTGATTTTCATCTACTCTGAATTAGCACTGAAGGTTATACTGACTTTAGCATGGCCAATGTGAAACATACTGATTTTAGTCAAGTTTATAATAGGGTATTCTAAATGATAAAAGAAAAATATTTGTGTATATATCTGATTTTCAATGTGAACTAAAAGGTCATAAATCTCTGAAAAAGAGCAACTGCAAAAAAATTACTTATCCCATCTCTTCCAGATACTTCTTGGATTTCCAGAAATTTCCTACTCAGCTGTGTCTTATGCTTACCAGCTGTGTGAATAGCCAGATAATTTTGTAAACCATTTCTTTTTTAAAGCACTAATCATAAAAAAAAAAAAAACCTACATTATTTCTTAATATAAAAGAAGCACGTTTTCTGATTGTTTCCACATCATGTTTGTCATTGGTTTTAGTCTCAAACTGCAGCTTTGGCATGGCTAGTATCATTAGCTTTGAATTGATTTTACTGAAAGTAGCTTCAGCTACATAAAACTACAGTCTGATATTACACAGCAATAATGCTACTGTGTGGTTGCATGTATGGGTGATCACAGTACAGCAGTAGCTGATGGTCCGATCACAAAGCAGGAAGTTAGTAAAGACCAGGTCGCCTTTCATACTTCTGTGTTAAGTTCATCAGGGCATTTAATGAGTGGTTCTGTGTAGCAGTTCTGCACTCCCAGCCAATGATAAGACTGCTTACACAACACAAACGCATCATGGGTTACATTCTGAGTCATTTTTCTAAGTGTCAAAAGCTGTCAGACATCCTCTTTGGGCTTCAGATGTATTTTTAGCAAGTTCTAATCTAGGCTGCTGTCAAATGATTTTTATTTAGAATGTAGCTGTAGAAGAAAACAGGGCAATAGAAAAGGTTCTGTAAATACTTGCACAATATACATTGTCTTCATCACTTATCTTGTATGTGCTGCAGCTCACTTCTCTAATACAATGGGTGCAGTAGTGCATCTTTGTAAAGACCTCTCTCTTTCAAAGAAGCCCTCACTGTCTTTTTAGATATGCTCACATTTTTCCTTTTTGTTTTGTGAAGTTCAGAAAACTGTTTTTCATATTATATATAGTCTATTTCTATTTGACTATTACTCACTGTTTTGCAAAGATCTTACTTTCTGAATGTATCTTAAAAAAATCCTCTCTTGCATTATTAATAACATTCTATCTGTCATTTTCTGTGAATGACTTGTTGTTGGGATGCTGCCCAGCTAAGCTATGCCAGCATGTTTTGTCAAACAATGCATTGAATAATGTCAAAACATCCGAAAAACAATCACATTTGTATCAACAATCAATAACACAATAAATTATGAGAAATGAATTAGAATACAGGCAGTCAGTGCAAATTAGTATAACTTTGTTTACTTTGACACTAGCAGAACAGCTAGCCAATAGCTTTTTGAAAGCTGCAGTATACTAAGATCCATTAAACAGTGGTTTCCTAATAACTAGTTCTTATTATTCTTGTAGAGGTACATTTTTTTTAATATATCAACTAGGGAAATCAATCCAGTAAGAAAAATTCTGAAAGGGATGGTTCCATTTACAGTGGCAAGCGTTCTGTCAAATTTGTTTCGAGCTCCTCTAGCCAGATACCAGTAATTAGGAATGTAGGGAGCAATTGCCTGTCTAACCTTTTGACAGTTCATCATCTAGATCCACTGTAATAAGCTCATCAGTAATTGCTCCATAGGCAGAAATGCTAAGACTCTCTTTTGTTGCATCTTGCAACAGAACTGCTGATTGATTCAAAAGGAGATAATACTAACTGCCATCTTATGAACAGGAGGGAGATTCATCTGATAGCAATAGAATGGGGGAAAGGCTTTAAACTGAAGGGCGAGATTTAAGTCAGATCAGGAAGAAATCCTTTACTTAGAGGGTGGTGATGCACCAGCACAGCTGCGCAGGGAAGCTGTGGATGCCCCATCCCTGGAGATGTTCTAGGTCAGGTTGGATGAGGCCCTGGGCGGCCTGATCTGGTGGGTGGCAGCCTACCCATGGCAGAGAGGTTGGGGCTCAATCTTTAAGGTCCCTTCCAACCTAAACCATTGATTCTGTGATTCTGTGATTTTATGATGTCTTCATCAATGGCATCAACAGCAGTACTGAGTACACCCTTTCAACCCAAGCCTTTCTATGATTTTATGATGATTCTATGATCTTGTCCTGTACACCGCGGTATTGTTTTCTTGAACAGAACCTAGCACAGTCCTAGTATCATTACCAAGTAAAATAATTTTAAATTGAGACTAAAGATCTGAGCTTGCTTTTTAAGTCATTTTGTTTGTTTGTTTGTTTGTTTTTCTATCAAAACAGAATTTATATTAAGCTAATTGAGTGTATGAAGTAAAATAGATGAGTAACACAAGGGAAGGTTATAATTTTTCTACCATGCCATGAAGAAAGGAATTCTTCTTTTGTTTATCATAGTTATCTATTTTATTTTATTTTAAGTGAAATATTTACCACTTGCATATAGGGATTTCATAACTCTGAAGGCTACGAAGGACTATTTTAATTATCTAATCTCCAGATACATTTTACTGCAGTCTTTTTTTAAATCTTCCTCCTGTTGGAATGTGCATTATCACCACAGTCTCAGTGCAGAGAAGACAGGACAACTTGCTACAAATGAGTCATCTTAGTTTTCTAATTCTGCTCTGTATGAGCACTTGTCATACAGTACTTTCTCTTATGGTGTGTACTCTGGCCAGGCATGTTGTCAACCGGAAAACTGCTAGCTCTATATACTGTTTCAAACACACTGCAATACAGCTGCCTGCAAAACTGAAATCTTCCTTTTGTCAGAATGATAGAAAATGTGGTAAGAGGAATGTACCTAACATATATGTCTGTGTGGTTCACCTCAACTAACCATAGCAATAATAAAAGTAATGTCCCGAATCAAGTCATTTACTGGGAAGAGGCCAAAAGCAATTCAACATGTTAAGAATGGCTGAATGTAGTATTTTTAAAATCAAGAAATATAAAGAAACTCTAAATAGATTTCTGGGAAGCTTTCTGCACAAAAGGACACCAGTGTCCTCATGCATGAGTCTATTTGATTCTTCTCCATTCCAAGAGAGTAATAATGTAAAAAATCTTTACAAAATGTTCCAAAGGATTTCTAATGTATCATAGTGACAATGTTCATTTTGCAGTAATGTTGCTCCTAGCCATTTTATCATCAATTACACAACATGAAAAGATATTTTAATATTAGAAATGAAATCATCTTCCTGATAATCTTTCTTTGTTCCTATTTAGGAAAACTGCATAATCTGAATTTATTATTGCTCCCATTCCTTCCTTTGGCTTTATACCATTAAGATTCTAAATATTAGGGAACTGCTCTAAAAACTGCTGGTATTCTCTGGAAATGTATTTTGCATATTTGAACTGTGAAATTACAGCTATTTTCTCTTGAGACAATTCTTTAGAGAAGATCAATCAGAACATCAATTACAAAATAAATAATGGAGACATTTTAAATGAAAATTGTTACTGTTCTGGCTGCAGAATCAAGAATCAAATGAGTTCATGGCATTGACCAGTGTTTTCTGTCTGTTCAACAAAAATAAGAGATTGCTTGTCAACTACAAGACTGCTGTCTCACTTTAGTGTTGCAGAAATAGATTTGGTTGGGGAGATATAAAAAATGTTTTAAATAGATTTTAAAAGCACAAAAACAAGGGAAGACTGGAAAAGAGCAATAAAATAAAGGAGGACAGAGAATTCAGGGAGAGCAAAAGTAGAGGGGAAACGAAGAAAAAGAAATAACTGCTTTTGGCAATTTTTTGATTTTTTATGTCATGAAATGCAGTTTCTTTGAGAAACACTGATTTATAAGCCCCATCTTTTTTTGTCTAAAACACAACGGATTTGATTAGCTTTCATTAACTCTAAGGTCTGAATTTCAGAAGGGCTTCCCTGAGACTGCAGACTTTGAAAACTTCAGGTTTCTTGGTTTCTTGGTTGCTGCCGTAGAGCCAGGTGCCTGAGGAGTCCCAGAAGCTTGTTGGTAAAACTAATATTCTTGTACATTTAGTTGCTCATATATGCAGATAAGCTAATATAAGTCAGCTTCTAAGAGCAGCTACAGGTGCAGCTCAGCTCTTTTTTTTTTTTTTTTTAATTCCCCATGATTTTCTGATGTTTTGGTATTCTAGCACTACTAAGTAATTTACAATGGTTCAAATCCAAATCCAAAATCTTGACATTATCTGGAAATTAGAAGCTCTGCTTTGTAACTCCAACTAGTTTTTCAACATCTTTGATGCGTATTCTGGTTCTTTATAAAGGAAAAAGTTCATACTCTATGGCTATTTTTCCATTTCTGACCACATGAGCTAGAGAATGAGTCAGTGAATTTTATGAGTAAAAAAGACTTTCCTTGGAACATTTGCTATAGCAAACCATGAACTTTCTATTGCCATGCAAACATTTTACTTCTGAAATACTTTATTTCTAGACCTGCAGAACCCTAAGGATAATTTGTTTTCACAGAATCATAGAATTACTTGAGTTGGAAGAGACATTTAAGGGTCATTTAATCAAACCTTCCTTCAGTGAATAGGGACACCTACAGCTACATCAGGTTGCTCGGAGCCTGGTCCAGCCACACCTTGAATGTCTCCACAGGCACCCTTCTCTAGGCAACCTGTTTCAGTGCCTCACCACCTTTATCATAAAACACTTTTTCCTTGTATGTAGTACAAATCTCCCCTCTTTTAGTCTGAAACCCCTTCCCCTTGTCCTATCACAACAGGCCCTACTAAAGAGTCCATCCTCTTCTTTCTTATAGTCCCTCTTCCCATCCATTACTGCTCTCAAGTCCTTTTTGGCAGGTCTGTGCTCAATCCTTTCACCCCCAGATGTGCTGATAGTAGGGTTTGCTTAAATCAAGGTGCAAGTCCTTGCACTTGGCTTTGTTGGACCTCATGAGGTTCCCCTAGGCTTAGTGCTCGAGCCTGTCTAGGTCTCTCTGGATGGCATTTCCTCCACTGGACATGTCAACATCCCCACACAGCTTGCTGTCATCCACAGATTTGCTTAGGGTGCACTCAGTCCCACTGTTGATGTAATTCATGAAGATATTATAGAATCACAGAATCACAGGTTTAGGTTGGAAGGGACTTTAAAGATCATCAAGCCCCAACCTCCCTGCCATGGCTAGGGTTGCCAACCAATAGATCAGGCTGCCCAGGTCCTCATCCAACCTGACCTAGAACATCTCCAGGGATGCATGCCAGTGTTTCACCACCCTCTAAGTAAAGGATTTCTTCCTGATCTGACTTAAATCTCATATTTTAGCTTAAAGTCATGCAGAAATCTAAGTATATTAATAGAATTACAGTTTCAGAGAGTCTGAAAATCTGCAGTTTGGTATCCCCAGATATCTTTAAGCCATGGTTTCTGTGTTTGCCATTCTAATTTGTAGTAAGGAAAGTTTCAAGGACAGTCTACCTATTTGCACTGTTGTTATTATTATTATTATGAATATTTGCATCTTAGAAGTTATTTGGGGAACATTTTACATTGTCTGTCAGCTCTGATTTTTGCGGAATGGGCAGACAAGGGAAAGGATAGGCACACACAGAGACATATCATTCAGGAATTTGGAATTCCTTTAGGCATTTTTCTTGAGGACTTCAGGCTTTCTTCTATTTCAGTGATCTAGTCTGAAGTGTATACTGCACTTTCTGTCTGTCATAGAGAGACATACCTCAGAGTGGACTTTATATCAATTCTTATCATCTAGTAGATCTAAGGGTCAGAATGTGTATACTAGTTCCCAAAGGCTCTCAGCCTTTTGCTAGCACAGCCCTTTGATGTAAGCTGCATAAATGAGTGCAATTTGCATTTACTTAGGTGTATTTCTATGCGTAACGATAAAATCACCTAATGTCATCCTATAATTTTCCACAGGTTTGCAAGGCACCTCTGTAACATCTGAAAAATGTTTGCTCCTCCAACACATGTAGCACTGACAGCTGGAGCTCCAGCTTCTGAAAACTCAGTATTAAATTTTCTCAGCACAGCATATTTTGAAGAACAGCCCTACAGTATGCACTCTGCTAATGTGTTTGAAATTATTCTACAATTAACAAAGCTGGATGAAGGTGGTAGTGCATGCCCAACACCATGTACAGGTATGTATTTCAATGAGGGAGGATTGTTAACCAGTAACAATACAGCTTTAAAACACCTTGTCTACATGCTTGTCTTGTAATGTGCTACTTTGTAGTGTACTGCTCCTTCCCTACTGTATCTCTGTGTGGGATGCTTCATAAGTTGGCAGTACATACTATGTACCTTGTTCAAATGAACTCTTCAAAACATTTTTAGTACTTTAGTATGAAAATATTCTTCTCCAGTATGCTGCCATTATAAGTCCCACATGGAACGAAAATTGTTGCTGTATCAGGGTGTGTGGGGGTAGATGTTTGCCAGTATAAACAGAATCCAAAGGATGTAATGCTTGGTAAGACAAAGCAAAATTTCAACTTTTGAAATTTTTTTGGCTAAAGACACTGAACACAGAAATAATGTGCTTCTGTAGGAAACTCAGCTCATTAATTTGGCACATTCAGTACTACAGTTTCCAAAAACTATTTGAGAAGCTAGGTATGAACAATGGAATTTAGTAACATAATTTCACATGAACGAAAGCACAAATAATTACAAAACAATTACAGGAAGAGACATGTTCAATGCGAAGTGATAAATGTGCTTTTTAGGAAAATATATATATATATATATATATTTGATCTGGCAGGGCTGCTTGGACAGCCGAATTACCAGACTGTCTGGGTGTCAGTGAAGGTCATAGTTGGGGATGGGTGATCATGGTGGTGGGGAGAATGTATTATTTTGGGGGTTATTTTGTTTTTCATATTGGTCATTAACAGGATTTTTATATAACGTCTAAGATCTGTTTTCTGTTATTTTCACTACTCTTTGCAGTGTTTGCACTTGGCAGCACTGACATTCTTACAAGACATGCAGATCATTGTTAAAACTAACATTAAAATATTTTGTATGTACTGCAGAAAGTGTCCAAAAAGATTTTCAAAATTTATTTTACAGTTTCACAAAAGGCAAGTAAAACTTTACTAAGGCCTTCACCTCTAAGATGCACAATGAGGAACTGAGGCACTCACAGCAAGTCTGATTGCATATCATGTCTTGAAACTACATTATTGGTTGCTTGGAAGCCAAGAGTAGCTCCTTTGATTTACACAATATGAAGTCTATTTAAATTGCAAGTAGCCTACATCATAAACTTGTGCTCTTACAGTATCTCCTTACTGTAGCCTTGCTCCAGATGTATCCATCTTGATTCTCTCAGTCCTTGAATGTCAGGATAATTTAGTCACAGTCTACTTATACTCTACTCTACTCAAGGATTTTGGCAGATGACACAGAATAATAATCTACCAGATTCACGTTGAGTTGCAGTGTCAGTTCCCCTGCAGTCAGACCTCCATGCTGCCTTGCCAGATTGTAAGAGCCAAGACACAAGGAACAGAACAGACAATATTTTTTAAAAGATTTGTATAATTACTCACGGACTTCTCCACTCCATAGTGAAGCCCAAATAAAGCAAAGCATTTAATAGAATTTTATTATGTTGGAATTTTTCAGGAATACTTTCTGATGTCCTTTGACTAAACAGTCCTAATTCTACACTTTCTGTTATACATTTGAAAAAAATGTGATAAAAGACATAATAAAGATCAAGCTCATCTAAGATGCAAGCTCTTGCAGGGTGGATAACTCTAAGTTAGCAATAAAAGATTGGAACTATGCTTTATGAAATGTAAAAAAAAGAAACAACTAACGTCTGGAGATTCCAGTCAAAGGATAGCGAGTCTGACTCTTCCACTTTGAGTCCTTTAAATATCTTACAATTCTACTTCAATAATCCAAATTAATTCTGCTTATAATGGCAGATTCCCAAAGATAAGCCTAGTTTGTTTTGTTTAATTTAATTTCTTCATCAGTACATATCACTTTTATTTCTGATTTGCATGCAAATTCTTTAAAAAATTGTAACACAATACATTTCTGTGGGAACTGAGTATGCAGCTAATCTTCACCAGAAATTCCTTTTAGATGGAGTACAGTTCAGAGATCAGAAAGACATTTAAATAGTTATGGAAAAAAAGTGATTGAAGAAAAGTACAGAAAAACTTGTTCATGTCACCCCTACAGTGCTTGATTCCTAAGCATGTCAAAATATATATTATCTACCAGCTCCCACAGATCTGTTCTTTCTGACATTTTCTCATTTCTGCAAACTGTAGAGGGAGTCCACCACTGCACAGGACAGGTTCAGCATGAAATGATTAGATAATAGAAATAAAATTTGGGCCTGACACATAGCTTGTAGATTATCAGAAATATATTCAGAGCTTAATTTTCATAGTTACACATAGGGTTTGAAAAATAGAGAAGTAAAAGGATTTTGTAAGTAGACCTGTTTTATGAGGTACAGCAGTATTTAGGCAAAGAAAAGGGAATACAGACTGTATAGTAACAGAAGAAAAGTGTTGTGAGCTTTAAATGAGATTACTTTTCTGTTGCTTGCAAAAGGCATCATCATGAACAACTAGAGCTTTTAAAGTACTAGCCTCCTTAGAGAATGTCACAGTGCTCCTGGTTAGTTCTTAAGAAAGAGATCAAAGTAATATTTTGTGGTCTTGATGTTCTTGTTCAGACTATGTTCTTTCTGTTCTGTCTTCACAACACTGAACAGAACTCAATTTTCCAAGCAAGTGACAAGAGAACACATTTGTCAGTACTTTGTTAGTTTATAAACCTTTCAGTGCACTTCAAAGGAGTAATTTGAAAAAAAAAAAAAAAAAAAAAAAAAAAGCATTCTGACTATACATGTAGTATGCATTGTTCTCTTTACTGGACTGAATTATTCCCTTATTGTTGTTCTTGTAACCAAAATGGACCTGACAAGACAGATCAACATCAGAGGTAAAAAAAAAGCCAGGTTTTTTTCTGTTGTTGTTGTTTTTCTGAGAAGAAACATCAGTAGATACTTGCAAATAATCTGAGCCACTTGAATTCAGTATATAATCTGCATATTTGCTCTAATTACCCTGTTTGATACTATTTGATTTTAATCAAAATAGCCACTGTCTGAGAGCTTGATCAATCCACTACTGAGAATGGATGTCACAATGCATTGCATTCTATTACGTTAACTAAATTTCTATGAAAGATAATTTTATTCTAATTTTCCATCAATAAAAGTCTTAACTAGATGATTTTTCTTTTTGTCTAGTAATTCTGGTTTCATTTTCTGTTTTCAATTCTAATTTGTTTTTAATTCAAAAGAAGATACTCCATTCAGGAACACTAAAAATATAGGTATAAGAGAAATTTCTACCCAAATGATTATAACACTGGGAATAGACACAGAGACAAAGAAAGAATAAAGGAGAACCATTTTATATGACAGTTGATATAATAGCAGAAAGGTAATTGCCTCCAACTTTACAAGGCAATAAATGACTCTCAGTGGCTGATGAACACCAGAGTCACAGGCATTAAAGGCAGGAAAGCTCTCTGTACTTACCAGGCCTTTGAACTCAAAGTGTAGTATCTCACAAAAAACAATATTGGTTTGATAGCTTTTTTTATTTGTTTTATATTTTTGTAATTTATAGTATCTTTACATGGATCCAATCATATACAGATCAGAATCAGAAAATCAGCATGTCACCACAAATGAAACACAGCCAAAAGAGACTGTGGAGTCGCACCAAGGACAAATCAAAATTTAAGGCATTCACGTTTGTCTTAATCTGTGCAAAATACTGCATCCTCATAGCCGTAGTCATATAGAAAAGACACTTCTATAACTACTCAGAGATGTCCAAAGAACTAAGAAGTAAAATCTCTAAATTTTGTTATGAAAAGGTTCTATGCAATGTACTACATTTATTCTACATTTCTTATTTTAAGTGATAAGTACTAAGTCCATAGTCATCATGAGCTGAGATACATGGAGGAGAAAAAAGATGACTGAGGAAAAGATGACTGAGGAATTAACAGTACACATCTACTACTACTTCCAATGTAGAAAAGACCTTTTACCATACTTTCTTTAAGATAAATACTTAAAATATATGAAGAATCTTGTCCCTTTGGGAACTGACATTAATGAAGTGGCCAAGCATAAGGAGATTTCAAAAACTGGAAATTATACAGTTCAAAAGATTATTTCAAAAAAGACCAACAGCTTTGAGACTGGTCAGTGACTAAGACGGTGGTCATTGTAAGTTAATAGCCTCTAAAAATCAGCAGTTACGATAGTTCACAATGGCAAAACATGGGCTAGCTCAACCCTTGGAAAAATCTGAGGATGAAAATTAACAGTCATTTTCAGTCTTGCTTTATAGGCCTGTCTTTCTTTGGAATTCTGAATGTAACAATACTTTTTTTTTCATATGTTCTGAATGAAGATTAGAGACTATCAGGGTAGTTTTTAAAATTCATCTTGTAAAAAAAATATTACATATGCATACTGCAAATGCCATTGCTTACAAAATCAGAAGTCCCTTATAACATTTAAAAAAAAAAAAAATACCTCTTCAGAGAGCAAGAAATGAACTTGTCAATCATTAGTCAGAATCAATCACCTTCAGGTAAAGACATAGGGTATATCTTACAAAACAAGAACTACTTGTTTCACAAACTGTTTAAAGCTTTTTTTCACTTATTTCAGACAGCTTCAATTATCAATTTAATTTCAGATCCAAATAAATAGGAAAATCTAGGAAATATTGTGCCCCTATTGTTACACTCCTTTCTGGATGCTACAGAGATATTTGTTCTGTTCACTTTATTTATTTATTTATAAGGATTTTTATTTACAATTTCATGTTCAGATTTTTAATCTATGGCAATGACAAGTAATACCTTACAGCTCTGCCTCTTTTTGTATTCTGTATGGGTGGGTGTATTTCTAGTAGAGGATGTATCTGTCTTTTCCATTATTTCTCATAGAGTTTTTCTTAGTTTTATTTTTGTTTCATTTATTTGTTGTTTGGGTATTTTGTAACAAAAGACAGTGAAGCACACTAATTTCTTGGTCCCAGACTTTTCTGGTACAGGATTGTCAAGATGATACTGTTTCTCACAAGCATGTTTGCACAGCAGTGCCACAAATGCTTACAAGCTGTAGTTTTCTAGCTCAAACACAGTTGAGCATAGCTTGAGGGAGACTCTATGGCCTGAAATATGCTAGCAGTTAGCATAAATGATTCTTTCTGCTACTTTGCTCCAAAAGGAGTTCTCTACAAGAGAACTCCACTACTTAGAGAAAAACACCCAGGCATCATTGTTGCTAGGGCCACAGCTCCAAAGCTGCCAGTCATGCCCCTACAAAACAGGCATTCAGCAGCATGTTCATTCACATACTTCGCATGGGGGTTGCTATGGTTTTGTTATGAAGAGATGAGGAAGGCTACCAGAAAATACTTTGTTTTTTTTTTTTTATAAATGACCACAAAAGACTCTTGACACCAAACAAATTTTATGCTTCTGACAGTCACTAAAAACAATTTCCTTGACCTTAGTCCTTTTTGAATGGTGCTACATTTCCTTCCTTCCTGTTGAGATCATGTCCCACAACGCAGTCTTTGAACATCTTCCAGTGGAAACAACTAACTGCATGCAGAAATACTTTCTAGCAATCTCTAGTCACTTGCACTTGTCACAGTTGAAATGCATTTTCAGCTGTTGGCTCTTTTCCATTTCAATTTGCCTGTGGTGCACAAAACCCTTTCAGGCATTGTTATTACACTGGATGTTCAACTGATACTGCATGAGTAAAATCATGAATTTGGCATGTAATGCCAGAATTTCAATTTAATAGTCATAAATTCATCTCTTCAATCTCTGAACATGTATATATTACAAAAGGTTTCTCTTCATTTCACTTTGGTAATCTTAAATATCAAATCCTAAGCATTTGTTCTAATCTGGTTGCAGTTCCCATTCAGTGTTCACTCATATAAATATAGTCTGACTTGAGATGTGGTGAGCTAGATGTGATGAGCTAGAGAGAGATTGTTACTGGATTATATACATTATCCGCATCTTTGAAAGTTTGGAGATATCATAGCAGAAAAAAAACTCAGTGGTGTCCATCTTTGCACATAGAATCATCAATGAATTCAGACAGACATCTTTAGGGTGAAATCTGAAAATGAGTATTGCTGTCTACAATTTTTACTTTCCGTTAGTTTGATAATCTGGATCACTGTCTCCGAGTACATGTTCTGAGGTTAAATCAATATTGTTTCCAAATCTTCATTCAACTCATTCAATATTACTCAGGAAGAGTTGCATCCAGTTTAGGAACAAGAAGATGGTGACTGGAGCACGCAGCAAAAAAGAGAGACAGAAAATCTTCATTTGTTCTTAAAGGAGGGGGCTAAGGGAATCTTAAGAAGGAAAAGTGAAGCTCATATAATTGATGTCTTCAGCTACCCGTTGTGTGGCTCTAGAGAAGATGGAGCCAGATTCTAGATGTGCACTGTGTTAAGATGAAAGGCAACAGCTACACACAGTACCCTAAGAAATTTCAATTAAATATCAGGAAAAGTATTTCCCCTTGAGTATAGTTAAACAATGGATGCTGTGAAATCTCTAAACGTATGTCCTTGAAGAGATCTAAATCTCATCTTGNCAAGTTACAATTCAGTCTATGCTGGCCTTGACTTGTGTTTCAGGCTAAACCAGATGAACATTTGCCCAGAGAGGTTGTGGATGCCCCATCCCTGGAGGCATTCAAAGCCAGACTGGATGTGGCTCTGGGCAGGCTGGTGCAGTGGCTGGTGACCCTGCCTACAGCAGAGGGGTTGAAATTAGATGATCTTTTCGATCCTTTTCAACCCAGGCAATCCTACAAGTTACAATTCAGTCTATGCTGGCCTTGACTTGTGTTTCAGGCTAAACCAGATGAACATTTGCCCAGAGAGGTTGTGGATGCCCCATCCCTGGAGGCATTCAAAGCCAGACTGGATGTGGCTCTGGGCAGGCTGGTGCAGTGGCTGGTGACCCTGCCTACAGCAGAGGGGTTGAAATTAGATGATCTTTTCGATCCTTTTCAACCCAGGCAATCCTACAATTCTATGATTCTATGAATATCAGATATTTCCTCCAATCCAAATCACTTAACAGTCTGCCGTTCTGGGGCTACTGTGATGCTCCTCTACCTGCTAGTCACCAAACACAGCATGTATATACCTTGCTCTCTTTTCTGCAGTGGCACAGTGGCCAAAGATTCACATTCTTGGGGAAGTTGTACTTCTTCCTGACAATAAGCTGACTGTCATGGTACAGTTTGAACCTAGATGCACCATGCCTGAATGGTATACAGTCCAGGTATAGTAGGTGCTTGATGCTTGATAATCTGTGCAATCTTCAGTATAGTTGATACATTAAAGATAAACACAGTATTTGTCACTCATAACTATTTTCACCCACACATTTTATAATTCATCACAGCATTGTTCTGAGTAGCTGAATCATATAAATTCTCCATGTATTAATATTTTGATTAACAGTGTAATAAAAAATCACTGCCTTAAGAAGTCATAGTGAAGCATAAGCATATTATTGTGAGCAATAGATTTGCTGGAAAAATAATTTTGGTCTTTAAAAAAATACAAGTGCGTGCCAGAGAAGGAATTGTAAAGCTGTGAAACATGAAACTGTGTAGGTGCTGTCAGCCTCTGAGTCAGCAGCTAACATTTTGCAAAAATTAACATCTTAAGCCTAAGTGCTCCCCCTACATGCTATGAGCCACCCTTTTTGCATAACTGAGCACCTACTGACTGCTACAGTCTGACAGTGCCTCAGAGCTTATACAATTGTAAGCGTAACAAAGTGATTCACTGTAAATTAGCAAAGTGCAGACAGTCGTGCTGAAGAGACATCTACCACAAGAGCAACGTCAGTCGTGGACAGAGTAGGAGGAGCTGACAGCACAAGCTGAGAGAATACCAGTTTTCTCTGAAGCTGAAGGTGTTTTATGTTAGCCTTACTGACAATCAATTATTAACACAGTTGTACAGAAAGAAAGGATTTGTTGGGACAGTGCAATATTTAGGTTTTTGGGTTTCTTTTTTTCTAATTTTAAATTATTTACTCAGCAGAGGCACAATGTATCAGCAGAGAAACTTTTTCATTCAGAAGGATAGCTCTTCCCTGCAATACTGCATTCCTAATAGAAGACCTGTTAGTCTTGCTCTCCACTGGAAATCTGCCAGCCTTAAATACAGTCACAATGCCCTGGAAACTGTTTTGTTCTATGCTCGGCAACTTTGATAGCAGGAAGGCACAGTGACACAGAGCTTATCTACTCTGAGTACTTCTGATAAATCCAAACTGTCAGACATTGCTGTTCAAAGGTAAGTGGGACACCAAGGAAGGAAGGGCATAATCGAC
>PPHD01012280.1:0-18151 GCA_002909625.1 Bambusicola thoracicus | reverse complement strand
AGGTTTTGTTGGTTAGTTGGTTTTGTGTGTCTGAGGGAGGTATTCGGCTTTTTCTGATTGATTGACTGACTTTTTCTGGTAGATTTGAAGCAAACTCATCTTCGGTGCTTCTGCCAGCAGGAGTGGTTTGCAGAGACTCGTAGGACAAAATGAACATCTGGATAGAACTGGAGAAAGTAAAAGTGAAATGCGATTGTAAGACATCCGGGGAAGGCAGTTTGTCTTATCGCATGAATGTCAATACCCTTCCCAATGAAAATGGTGTTTTTACCCTTCTCATAAACATGGGAGATGAGAGACAACAGCACTAGAAAGGCAATGTGCAAGAAATGAAAACTAATTGAAACAGTGATTGATATTTCAGTATTTTAGGAGCTTGCATAGTTGTAGGAACAGAAGGAACAAAACTCCCATTCCTGTTAGCAAGCTATAAAGGGAAGAATATTCTACATCAGCTTTGCTTGAGTATTAATTCAAGAAGCAACCTGCAGAATTCAATGCTGCTTAGTGAGGGTTGAAATGGTTTTAACAAGGCCGTCTATATCTAACTGGGATTGAGGTATAAGGCAAAAACATGAGAAAAAAAAGAGATGGTAAAGAGGTGAAATAGCCAAGTGCTCCTGTCCCGATGCTACTTTCAGAGAAAGGAAGAGAGAGGATTTTCACTCAGACCCTTTAATTCATCGCTTTAAATTGCTGCTAAGAGCTTGCTGCTTTGTAGAGGGGGAGGCCGGACGGGTAGCTTGCAGTCAGCTTCCAGGTTGCTCGTTTGTTTCGTTTAAACTCGGCCGTTCGCTGCCGGCCTTGCGCTGTTGGGGCGCGGAGGTTCGGTGCCAATCGGGTTCCGTTGGCTCCCTCTAATGGCTGCCTGGGAAATAAGTAAGGCAGCGGCGGCCGTCGTATGTTGCTGGTTCTTTGTTTGCAGGCAGTCCTTTCCCCTGCTCCATCATCTGCATGTTTCAGCTTTTTGTTGTTTTCACATTTTCCAGTTTCTAACACAGTTTCTGTATGAGGTCAGGCTCCCGCTTGCACTTCTGGCTGTGTGTTTTGCACATCCCTAGAAGCTGTGCTTGCAATGGAATGTATAGCTGCACAGTCAGTGATTAGAACTCCTTCAGATTTTGCTAATGAAACGTACCTCCACCTGTTGTTCAGTTGCCAACATTTGCTTTCTTCATTTCATTGCTTGTTTTGTTGTTTTTTTTTTAACACGGTACAGACATTTCCATACAGAATAGAGTCATCGATATATAACCCTACAGAATAGGGTTACAGAATAGAGCCTGTAGATACTTTCACTGTGTATACTAAAAGCTTGCCTTATCTCCCCCCATTTGTATTCACTTCAGGTATTGTTAAATCGTAAGGCAAGGTCACTGAGGTTTCTGTGCACTTATGATCTCTCATTGCTTCTTTGGATTTATTTGTCCTCTCTAGTAAGTTTTCACAAAGGTTTTTATCGCTAATGTAGATTCTGAGATATACGATATTCTGCCATCTGATTTCTGTTGTTAAAGACTTAATTTCTGGAAGTGCCTCTTAATGGCCTGGCATAGGTTTTCTTCTGTTAAAGTAGGATTGGAATCTTTGCTCTTGCCAGCACATGTTCCCCAGGCTGCTCCGAGGCACTTTCTCACATGCGACTAAACTAGATCATCAAATATTTAATGAGTAAATTGCACTGTCTTTGTTCTTAAAATGAGGGATTAAAACCACTTTGTTCTTCTGGTTTTAGAAACATTTGTCCCCTTGACTGAAAAACTTGTGTGGTTAAAGAGAGTTAAATGAAAAGTTGTATTAGTTGCTAGAGGGCTTTTGACTTTTTTCTGTATGCCAGTTAAGATGTAGTTGATAAGTATTAAAAGAACAGTTGTTTCAGTTGTTTTATTTTTGTTGGATTTTTTTTAGTTGACTTTTAAAATTTATTTATTTTCAGTGTGGTTTCCAGAACTTGTTTAAATTACAAAAGATGTGAAATATTTTGCAGAATATTAACCAGAGTCTTTACCATTAGCAAAGGTTAACTGCAGGCTTGGTTGTGAAATTGAGTGGTGTTGAATGGTATTGAATCTAAACCAAGGAGATCTTTGTCCTCACTTGTGTAAGATTCAATGATCAGTAGATGTGCTGATCTTTCTGACGGTTACCCTTTATTTTAGCTTTAATCTGGAGTCCATCCCTGTGTTTTGTTTTGTCAGCATCCATTCTTGCTGAAGAGCTCCATGTGGGCTGTTGCTCACATTTGATCCTGTCCATGCCTGCTACTCACCTGGCCAGTTCTGAAACTTGTTCGAAATGCCTTCTGTCCTAAAGCAGCTCCAGAGCTGGTGGGAGCTACAGAGGAGAGGAAGACTTTGGGCATGCATTTGCTCCTCTAACATATTTAGGTTTATTTCTGGTCTGCATCACTGCCCTATCACTGGAGGGCTTGGACAGTCCCCAGGACATGTCTGTAGGTACCACCATCAAAAGCTGTGTGGCTTAGGCTGCTGGGTGCTCAAATGCAGTAGAAGTTTTTAATCAGCTTTTATTTTGATTATTGTTCTCAGCTTAGTAGTAGCTCTAGGGAAAGAAAGAAAATCACCTGGGTTTCTTTAATATTTTGGGTTTTGCTTCAACGTCAGCCAAGTTAGAGAACCAGCTGAAAATCTTCCATCTCGTTCCAGCTGGCCGGTCTCTGCTTGGAGCAGAACCACAGGTCCGTCAGTTGAGTGATTTTGGAAACTGCTGATCCTCTAGGGACATTAGGAGACCACTGCTTAATGATTTTAAAGGATTCTGAATGTGCATTTGTTTGCAAGAGAACTGGTTGTTTAACCTGTAGCACTAGAGCAGTCAGGCGTGCCGTGGAAGTGTGACTAGGCTCACTGAGACGAGCGGTAGCACTGTTGCCTGATGAGCCAAGAAGCAAACCACATTCCTCTCCAGCACTGTTTGTACTTACTAACCCATTCTCTGTCAAAGGATGGTGCTCCATTGGAAATCAGGATCCAATGGGAGATGCTGGTGCTCTCCCACCTCTCAGTTCAGTTTGGGAAGCAAATGAAAACAGACTAACCACAGCACCAGAAAATGCACTCCGAGCTATATTTACCATCCACAGAAGAGTTTGATTGGAAATGTCTTCCTGAGTTTTGTTGATTATTTGTCATTACATCTACAAAGGATAGGTGCTTATGCTTGGACTCTAAGGAAAATCTAAATACACATATATGCCAATTAACTTCTGACTCTTCACCCAGGCTTTTGATAGTGTAACTTGGCTAGGCAGTTAAATGGCTTGTCTAGCATTACAAAGTGGGCAGTGTCAGAGCTGGGATTAGGATGAATACTGCTGGTTTTTGCTCACAGTGATTAATACCATCAAAGTAAATCGTGAAGCCTCTGACCTTGGTTAATAATTTTCGTATGTCAGTAAGTGCTTATTGTAGCAATCTGTTGGGCAATAGTAGGGAAACATCTATTGCGTTTTTCCTAATTTTGGTTTTCAAGACGGAGTATTTTTTTCTCACGTGGCTCAACAGTATCAGATGGTGCGTATTCTTTGGATACGTGCAAGTGCTGTGGTGAAGGAACAGTCTAGGTTCTAACAGCATGTATTTTTTCCATATTATGAGCTGCAATGTGTATGTCTTAATCTCACAAAACAGACGGTGTTGTTTTTTTCTGTTTCTTGCTCATTTGTAAAAGTCTTACATCATTTTGAAAGTGCTCGGTTAAAGAACTGCTCTCCCTTTTGCAGACAGGGTTGTGCTGTATGGCTTTGATACAGACTAACTTTTGGAGCTATTACACATAAAATCAGCAGGGATACATTTCCCCCAGCTCTTTCCTGAGCAGAAAGTTGCCAGATAATTTAATAGCCTGTTTTTTTTCCTTTCAGTTTGTATTCTTCAAACTGTCCATCGGATTCTGAATCGGTGAAGTAATTTCCACATGCAGATGGTTCATGCCTTCATAAAATGGGCCTGCTTTCCCCTTCTGGATTCCTAAAGCCAATTAACAAACGAAGTCGTAAGCCAGTGACTAGCCAGCAGTGCATGCAGCCTCTCTGCTCTGTTCCAGGCTTCTCCCACCTCCCGTACAGACAGACAGGCCTGTCCATACTGACAAGGGCTATGAAGGTGTGTGCCTTCCTCAGGTGTCAGGGCAGGTAGATAGCAGCTACATCAGGGATTCATCATCCACACAGTTCTTGCCTTGGGCAGTAGCTGAGGCCCAGGGAAAGGATGTGGAGTTTGAGGCCCCTCTGAGCACCACCGCATGGCAAGACAGAGCGGTCGCTGGGTCTTCCCCAGGCTCCTGTCTG
Source organism: Bambusicola thoracicus (assembly GCA_002909625.1). Taxonomy (NCBI): domain Eukaryota; kingdom Metazoa; phylum Chordata; class Aves; order Galliformes; family Phasianidae; genus Bambusicola; species Bambusicola thoracicus. Next base: position 13,842 of record PPHD01012280.1, on the reverse strand, counting down.
CTAAAAACAGATTTCAAATGAGTAAATCGGTATTTGGGTCAGGAAACTCCTTTGGGGCCCACTACACAGGAGCCGAGGGCAGGCGGTCTCTCAGGAGCACTGGCTGGCTCTTGCCCATCGGCACGCCCTCCAGCCGCAGCACGGCCTTCTCCTGCCCAAGGCCACAGCGAGGCGGCTCATGTGCCTCACACATGTCAAGCCACGGAGGAGGAGGGCTGGGAGTCTGTGCTGGGTCTGCTGCTGGCCTGCGGCTTGGTTGAGGGAAGAGATGAAAGCAGAAGAGCAGATTCCTTTTCTGCGGGTTATTCTCCAGATGGTGATTTTGGATGGCATCGAGTCAGCACATAGTACATAAGCAGGCAAAGCTCTTCAGATGTTCCAGTGCAGCAGCTTGATGACCACAGCAGGGAAGACAGAGCTGGCAAGAGCAGATGAGAAGATGCACAGGCACCTGGAGAGGTTTGGGTTCCTGGAACCAAAGCTTCCAGATATTACTGAACTTCAGTATTCCTTATGAGAATTAAATGGTGCTCTTTTCTTTTTTGGGGAGGAACATTTAGCAAATTAAGTGATTAGATTCTCTGGAATATGCTCTCCTTCTGTGCTAGCGCTTGTGTTAGGCAAATGAATAACAATTTATTGTCTGTTGGGTTGTTTTTTGTTGTTGTTGTTGTTGTTTTTTTGCCATGGTTCCTCTTTTATTCTTTATAGTTATCCAGGGATATTGCTTAAACGGCTGCAAAGATGGTGGCAGAATAATTTTTCTTGAACAGCTGAAACCGAACTTATACATAGCAGTAATTATTTCCAGACCTTGCTGGTGATGAATCCAAAAGAATAATAATCTCTTCAAAAATGTTGCAAAATATCTTTTGAGTTTTTGTGAAGTTAAGCATTTCTTGCAACCGAAAAGACTGTCATGACCGCGTTTTCTCTCCTGCTCAGTTGGGAGCCGCAAAACATTTATTCCGTATATGTGTGCAGATCTTTTATTAGAACACTACATGTCAGCTAAAAAGAATAATGAAGGGAATCCATCTCAACATTTGACAAGTTCTTTTAGGGCTTGGTATTTAAAAAAAAATCAAACAACTTTATTTCTAATAAGAATGGCTTCTGCAATGTCCGAACCACAGAATCATGGAGTTGCAGGCTTTAGAAGGGACCTCAAGAGATCACTGAGTCCAGTGTCCCTTCTAAAGCAGCTACCTTTCAACGGGCCGCACAGGTAGGTGTCCAGATGGGTCTTTAATGTTTCTATAGAAGGAGACTCTACAGCCCCTGCGGGCAACCTGTTCCAGTGCTCCATTGGCCTTACTGTAAAGAAATTCTGCCACTTGTACAGAACTTCCTATGTTCGAGTTTTAGGCCTCTGCTCGTTGTCCAAATGTTATATTTAATTGTATGTTTCATATCCAAAGCTGAGTGGCCCCTTATCAAATCTGTCTTTTCCTTATTGGCATTTAGAAACAATTACCGTGAACCTTCTCTGTAAGATAAATAGCTTGAGCTGCTTAAATTTCCTAGTTTGATGTGGCTTTTGCTGATCTCTCTTTTTCCATAGTATTTGTGTTACGGACAGCAGAACAGTATGATATGCTAGCAGAAGTTGCCTTACTGCCAAATAGAGGCAGTATTCTCTCTTTGCTTGGCATTTTCTTATCCACGTACCAAACCACAATTCTGTTGTGGTGACTCATGGAAGAAGGTAATACTGGATTATGTACTTTTTCTGCGGAATTGAGGGATAAAAATCTAATGCCTTTGCAGTAACCTTCTGGTTGAACAGAGGAACCCTGGACTGCAGTCTGTAACAGATGCTTTTCTTGTTTGTGTCATATAAGAATGATATTTGTAGTGCATCCTTACTGGCGTGTATTTCATGAGAGTCACAAGAAGAACGACAGGATATACGAGAGGCAGTGTAGATAGAACCCTGATGAGGATCACTTGTACCAGCTGCCAGCTTGGCTGATCACAGGAACTAGGAACTTCCTGAACTAAAATGACTATTTTTCCTGCGCTGAAGAGACAAGCTCCAAGATGAGCTGTGAAGGCTCACTGCAGAGTAGGGGAGGATGTAGAGCGTTAAACTGACAAACAAAACCTGATTCTATCCCATCTTGCCTGTCAGAGAGTATGCTGGTAAGTGTGATGCTTCCATTTCCCATCTGAACTGCTGCAGTCAACACTTCATTTCTGTTACGTCTTTTAGAAATGTTGTTGATTTTGATTAACTGAAATATACAGTGTCTCAGCACACACTTGAATCTGTGCTGCAGGGACTCCAGAATGAAGGTAAACGTGGCAGGGCAGAGGTGCCTGAGCTGTATCAATGGCAGCACCTTGGCTATATCTTGCCTGGAACCTGCAGCACCTGAGACACTGAGCTTTGTCAAGTGGGAACTGACTGTCTTGCTGTTACACTACAATCCATTGTCTTCTGTAGACCTTGGATACTACTTCGATGCATAGGTTTAACATCTGGGAATGTTAACATCTAGGAAATCCAGAGCTTAATTGCTAACAAGTGAAACAGAGACTTGGAGCACAATGGAGCAAGGAGGTAGATGAACAGGGGAGAAATAATTGGAAGAACATCTCTTTGTGTTTTTTTTCCTCTAAGCCACCAAATTGTTTCTTAAGAAGTTGAAGGAAACCACGCAATCATGCAGTGTGTGCATATATTTATGTATTTATGGCATAATTGGGATAAATTATGTCTCTCTTAGGGAGTTAAAATCTTTCTTACCACAGACTTACTTGACAGTTCTGTCACAGTTTGGCCTTGCTCTGATCAGCATGATTGGCCAAGAGCATCACCAGCCTGGAGGACATCACTGATATTTGATGCCTAATAAACAGTTCAGAGGCTGTGAAAGGAAATATAAACCACAGAAAAGTTTATATTGTGTATACAAGCACAGATAATAACGGACATTCCTTAAAGACCTTGTTCATGATGAATCATTAGTACTGCTCAAGTGTATCACAGAAAGTTGAGGAATGCTTGCCTGGCAAGTTTAAGTACTTTGACTTGGGAATGGGAAACAATTAAAAATCACTGCTTGCAGATGAAGGGAAGGATGCAGCTGACTTGGAGGGCAGCACTGAGCGCTGGTGCAACTTTGGCAGGCACCCTACTTTGCAGTGGGTGGTGTTCTTCAAGTTTCAGAGGCAAGACTTGTGAAAAGAGGTAATTTATTTTTTGGATCAAATAATACCATATAATGGCTGGGTGGAAGATAAGCTTTTGGACGTACAATCCTTCTGTAGATCCAAAATAGCTGCAGCAATCTTCACAGCTCGTTAACAGTTTAACAACTATTTGGAGTAGATGGGTTGCCTTGGTCCAGGCACCTGACACAGAAGCGATCAGTGACTGTAAAGCAAGAGGCGAGGTAGACAAGTGCTGTGCTTTTTTGGAAAAGGTAATGACCTGAAACTTAAATTGCCTGTGAACTGTGGAGAGGCTACCTGCAAGGAGGGAGGGGACCTGTGAACACCCTAAGACCAATATTCCTATAGAATTCATGCTTCTGTTTATTTTATGTTTTGAAATTCAGTAGAACCTATATGAATTTTGCTTTCCAGATTCTCTTCTGAAGGGATTTTATACTTTTCTTTAAAGGATCCAGACTGAGTGAATGTGTACAGGGAGCTGTGGGGTTTTTTTTCCCTTTCTGGTAACTGGATATTTCTGCCGTTTATCAACTATGAATTTATTCAGGCATCTACTGGCTGCTGTTTCTTACCCACAGAGCTTCCCTTAGGGTGCTTCGTCCTCCAAATGACATGTACTGCTTATTGGGATGCACAAGACTTGGCTTCTGTTGTGTAGCTGGTTGTGTTGCGAAGGGGATATACCACCACAACTCTGGAAATGTGCTGGAAAAATGTGTTAGTCTAAGCATGGTTTAGTTCCTTTTGGCTCATATAATTTAAAAGCATCAATCAATTTCTGATATTATATGAATTTAGCAAGTTGAAGTCTTGTTTAAAAGTGTAATTAGAGATGGGTGAAGGTTTCTAGGGGAAGTTTTCTTTGAGGCCAGTATGGGTTGTGGTTGCCGTTCAGCCTAGCTGAAGTGATCTGGCTGCACATCACCACTTTGGTGAAATGTTCAATCTGGTTCTTGTCTGCCATCACCTTCTTTGACTTGTCTAGCAGACCGTGCAGGGACCATACCTGTACTTTGGCATGGACAGATACGAGCAAAATGTTTAAACTCTATTCTCATTCTCTCATGTTATGCTCATGTAAATAAGACCAGAACTTTGTCCCTGTATTGCACTTTTATGTAAAAGGAGCTCCAAACTTTTATCTTATGAGCACAGACTTCCAGCGCTCCGTGTTTGTTAAGTCTTCATATTATGACCAGCTATGTAGGAAGTTTGCTAGGAGAATGGGTGCAATGTAGCCCTCTTCACAGCATCATGCAGAAAGCACAATTCTAGATGCTGCTTCACTCTGTAGCATCTTAAGAAAGGCTGGTGAGATACCCCATCAGTCAGTAGCAGGATGAAATGTGACTTGATTAAGGCCTCCCTCAGAGGGATGGCTTGATGCATCGAATGCAATCAGAGGTGGTTTGGAACACCCTGTGCCTTGGGAAAGGTGCTACGAGCCTTCAGATGTAGTTCTCAGGACTTTCCTTCCGTTATTTTCTCATAAGATTGACCAAAGCATTTTGGCAATGGTTCACCTTGGGATAAGCTGTGTACTGACTATGGGCCTGGTTTTAGTTACAGTATTAAATGAATGTGACCGTGTTATCTGCTTATATGTCCAATCCAAAAAGTTCATACAATGGACACGTTTGTATAGCAGTAAAGATTATTTGGAAATAACATGAAGCTTCATCCAGCAGTGTGGAACATGTGCTTACAAAGTAAGATTGGATTTAAGTGTGTTGTGCTTAGTTTTTCATGGACATTTTCCCTGCTCTCTTTTTATTTCTACTGAAACAACTGGGATTTTATATACCATTTTTCAAGAAAGAGAATTTATAAATATAATTTGAATCAGTCTTGTTGTAAACAATGTCATTTTCTTGACAGTCGCATTCACCATGGGAGCATATTTGGTACTAAAATGAGGAGGAGGCATGTGGGGAGAAAAGTTTATAAAGATTGAAAAATAAAGGCAGCAGAGATGATTGCTTCTAACAGTCATTTAAAGTCACTAAACAGCTGAATTCATCTGTGAGCAGCAAGAACAGTGTCTGGGGTAGTTATATGGCAATAGCAGTGAGTACTTAAAACATTTCTCCCCATGGAGATTTTGCAATGGTTCCATACTGTTCATTTAAAAGACATTTGTTTGGGAACAGAAGTGTATTATTTCATGTATCTTACAAGTCTGCAGAGGCTAGAGTGATTCAGAACGTATACCTTCATCTCATTTCCAATGTCTGGATATTCTGTTTTTGAAAGCAAAGGTTAAGCACTGGAAGTCCTTTGCCAGACTTCTCTCAGTAACTTCACATTTCAGTTTTGTTGTCCTGAAGCTAACTGCCCACAGATCTCTATACTTGATTTGTGAGTCTGGTCTCATATTCTCTTTCACTCTTGTTGCATGTGTCCCAACTGCAGCATGCATCACTTGTATTGAAGGTGCAGTGTCTGTCACACGTTGCTCAGGTTCATGACTGCAAAGTTGTGTATCAGGTCTTTTTATAGTAAACCTTGGGTTAACTTATTCTCCTAGCATCCCTGGCACATGAGGTGATGGGAACCATGAGCTGTTGGCACCTCTGAGGGCTGCATTTGGCCTTTTAACTCTGTCCTTGTTCTGGCTGCAGCCACAACACGTGCCATCTAGGGTTCGTTTAGCCATTCCCACTGGAATGTGGGAGAAGAGACTGGTCCTGCTTTGCTGAAACGTGAGCTAGAGCCAAACTTCTGAGTGTGAGAGTCATGCAGTGCTGTGACACAATAAGAAGCTATTACAGCTGGAGCATTTTGGCAACCTAGTGAATGATGCGGCTCCACTTGGAGTCGGATCAACCCAGGTGATGGTGTGGAACCTCCCGCATCTGGCTTGGCATTGAAGAAATATATCTTGTAACTCTGTCCTCTGGCGTGACAGGTTTGTAGTCTCCAGAAGCAAGCTGTTAATCAAGGGCAGCTGCTATTTTGGTGCTTGAACTCAGAAAGTTTTCTGCAAGCAGAAACACACTGGAACATTTTGCCTTATGAAATATCTGTTCCTCACAGTTTGTGTTACGTTCTGCAGAGTTGTGGTCTGTTTTGTTGCTATGTTTGTGAATGCTCCTGACTTTGGAGAGCCTTTCTGTCCACATGTGTGCTCGAGCAGCGCCATTGCACTTCCTAAAGCTTGGCATATTTGTTCTCAAGTTTGAGAAATCTTAAGAGTTTGTGGAAACCTGTGATCTTGTTAAATTATTGGAAGAGGAGTAAGCACTGGAAATGTACATCCAAGTTGTCCAGCATGTCAGGTAATGGAGTAGAGGAATTTCTGAAGAACTGGTCGTGTTTTTCTTTCCAGAGAGCACGGAAGATGTGCTTTGTGCCCATCCATACAGTGCTGCATACGCAAGTTCTGTCTGCTTTGGAACTGCAATAACACTTAGAGGAGAAGGACGCAATTGGTTTGCATTTTTTTCCACCTTTAGAAGTACAATAATCATTAAAAGTCATTAGAAAATTTTAAATAGCTGCTATAACTGACTGAAATATGCATAAAATAGTATTTTCATGACATTATCAACATGTACATATTTTACAGCTGCCATACATTATTGCATTTCCATAAGATAAGTACTGAATCTATGGCAGGTTCTTGGGTGTACCTATGACTAAGTCAGCATACTGTTTTTTCAACATTATTAGAATGGGTGGAGTAGAAGATTCAAGTAACAACAAAATTACCTTTCTAAGAAGTTTCTCCTCCTTAGTTATTTCATGACAGTCCATGCCATGATGTCCTGATGCCCCGTCCCTGGAGGTGTTCAAGACCAGGTTGGATGGGACCCTGGACAGCCTGGTCGAGTATTAAATGTGGAGGTTGGTGGCCCTGCCCGTGGTGGGGGGATTGGAGCTTGATGTTCCTTGAGGTCCCTTCCAACCCGGGCCATTCTGTGATTCTGTGACAGTCCGCAAGACTGCAGACATTTACCTTGCATAAGACAGCTTTTATTTCCTATCTAGTATTTCTGTTTTGAGAAAATCTTAAGCAAAATCCAAATTTCTCTTCTCTGAGCTGTAAATACATTGCTTGTGTTCAGAATAGACTCTGCAAGGACAAGAATTTTTCTTGTTTCTACGGCAGTACAAGTCAAAGTTGAAACTGCATGAGTGGATCACAAACTGCTGTTTTCCTTCAGACACTTCAGCTGCGTGAAGTCATGCGGATTTATTTCCACGGTGTTGATGACATGCTACAATGGTACAGAAGATTATGTTTGCATCTTCATTGTCTCTCTTATGCCACATTGCAGAAACTCAAGCAATTGTTTATGGCAAGTCTGGGTGTAGTGTCTTGAACAGAGCGTATAGAACTGATTGCTCCCAGAAATCCGAGTGCTTGCATTTTGTGTGGAAAGCTTGGCTCCGCGCAGAATTTCCAAATGGGCAAGAGCTCTTCCACGTGTTCTTCAGACAGAGATGTAAATAGCATCCCTGAAAAAGCTAATGATGCGCTAACCTAGCATATAAAGTTTGTGGAGTTGCCTTTAAATATGCTAAAGACATTATGGCTTGAAAAAGAAATCAGTGTCTGGCAAATTATGGGTTTGCGTGTAAAGAACAATGGTGTCTTAAACATAAAGTAGAGTTATGGGAAAATCCAAGCTGTGCACATTTGTACACTGCAAATGCTGCAATGAGGGCAGAGTGAAAATGCCCCAGAGCATTTCTGGAAATGTCAAATGAAAAGATGAGGAGTAAGCACAGAGGACGATAGTGCAGGGGAGTACAGTGTGGAGCATTCTTGAGACTTAGAACAAGCAAACAGAGAGAGCGGTGATGAATTTCTATCACAATTATTTTCTTGCTGTTACGAGACAGAATTTAGGCCACATTCTCATCTCAGGGCACTGTAGTGTAAATCTGAAAGTACAATTAACCCAGGCTTGAGAATGGCTTTCTGGACAAATTCAAGTCCTTCCACTCCTATGTTAGCATCTCTGCTTCTCAGATACGGAATCTCAGAGTAAGCAGAGAGGAATGCTTTTCTTGGTCAAGGAAAGTTTTCCTGGACAGAGAAGAGTGAAGGCATCAGTCCAGTTTCCATCATAAGTGCCCTTTCATTGGTACTTTTTATCTTACTTGGGCATGACATATTCCAAGAAGCAATTGGACAAACTGGTTAAAAATTGAAAATGAAACACCTGATTTTGGTAGTAGAATCTGATTAAGAATTACTGGCCTTATAATAAAGTTTACTATTTGAGAGACACTATTAAAGGTAAAATTGAATTTTCTCTGTAAAGTTTATATGATCATGTTTATTAAAGTTGCTCTCCCTAGGGTGACTTACGTTTTGTTTAAGTAAAGTACATAAAAAGTTAAATACTGGTCTGGCTGGGTTAAGCCAGTTATATGTTAGGGTCCTTTCCTGTCATCATTACTTTTTTATGAAGATCAAAAGTTTCTGCATTGGAGTGAATGCCTGTGTTCAGGAAGACTTTCTAGTCGCAGAGAATCAGAGTGAAAGTGGAATAGTTTTGCCACTCTTCTCATACCAGCGGTGCTTCAGAACATTGTGCTGTATGAATGTAAAGCGGAGTAATTTTGGAAGACGTTGCAAGTATGCATGCTGGGCTCCAGATTAAGTAAGTTTTTATGTTGGTATCGAGTTAGTCTCGTGCAAGTATAAAAATAGCAAACGAATTAAGCATTTCTAAGTTACTCCAGCCTACCACGTAAAGATTTTCTGCATTCTTTGAGAACAAGTCACGTGAACAAACACAGTGTCTGAATTCTGAGCTCTTTATAAGTTTGTAAGCTTCTCTTTTTAGGTCCCTGATTTTTCTACTTAAGAAAAAAAGGAAACCAAAATCCGTGTTAAATTGTTTGCTCTCCTCAGGCTTAAGCTCTTGAATCCTTTATATTTGCCCTTTTTCATGTAGACTTGGTTAGCGAAGCATCTATTTTTGTCCAGGATATGGCATGAAATGCACTTTGTTTAACATTGCATTGAGCTTTCCCTCCAGCTACACAAAAAGGCTTGCATGCGATGAGTGTTTAACTTCAGTGGACAAAGTAAACCTTCTGATGGTAAAAGCTAAAATTTTAAGTGTCTCTTTAAAGATCTTAAAGAAAAACTGCAGCTACTGAAACTATTGCACAGCACTGTCTCCTCCTGCAAGGAAGCACAAGGGGAGAATCAAACTTGATACTGCGTGCAGGAGTGCTTTGGTTAGGCACAGCTGTTGGACTTGGAATCCTGTATTTTAGACCATGCACTTTCTGCTTTTGTTTTCCTTTTGTTTCTGACAAGGAAAGGGTTTTCCAGGGTGAAGGGCTGTTGGGTGTGCTGGAGGAGGATGTATTCGCACTTCCCCCTCCCCCCCTCATAATTGGCTGATAATTTGGCTTAATTACAAGGTTCATGCAACTGTTAACAGCATTGTACCTCATGAACTGGACAAGTCCTGCTTTTCTCTGTAGCAGTTTTGTTTCTCCAGTTAGCTTTGTACCGTTTCCTTCCTAGATGTGCAAAGGTGATAGGAGCTACAAAAAGCGGTTTAGAGTGTGAAGCGCTGGGAATATAAAACAGCAATACAGGTCTGCTTTTGAGCTTCGCATCTCTGAGGTTTGAAGGTGAGGAGCATCGAGTTTCCTCCCAGCTGGGAATCACTTGGTCTCTACAGTCCGGACCTGGAAGAATGAAATAGGGCTGCTTTATCAGGAGAGAAGCAGGCAGCCAAGAGGAGGGCAACTGCAAAAGGGCCAGCTGGCTCTAGGGAGCATGGAGCAATAGGTAACACACATGTGGATCTTCGTCTTTCGTTCTTAGTCGCTGATGCCTTCTGAAGAAATTACTTTTTGTTCTGTTTCATAACTTCAGAGATTAGGCCGTGCTGTGCTCTACTGCACTATCCATTCACAGCCGGAGATAAAAACTGTGATGAGCCCATGCTTACCTGTATTCTGAAGCAGGGGTTTTACAGTTGGTAGTGCTATGAAAAATAATGAGTACTGTGAAGAACACTAGAGGAGATTAGGGCAATGGGCAGCAATTGTTTAAGGTGAGATCTTTCTAAATGTGTACTGCTCATGCCAAGAAGAGGATGGAAATAGAGAGGTAGGGCTAAGCAGAGTTCTCTTGGTAAGCAAACGGGTGGAGATGTCTCTTGCATAAATGTTTAAGCTGAAAGATCAGGCAGGCATGGAGCAGTACGACAGCAGTCTTTCAGAATGAAATGACAGCAGAAGTTGCACGAAGCTCAGAAGGTGAAGCTAATCAAGAGAAGCAGGCTGAGCTAAAGGCACTAGTTGCTTCATATTTCTGCAGGAAAGTCAACAAAAAATACTATGATGCTCTAGATACTTGTCATGACAGCAGGATAGGACTTCTGCCAATTTTGTGTGTGTGTGTTGATAATACTGCATCTGTCTGTCTTGGTGATGGTGATCTACCTCACTTGATAATGAATCATTTACACTAATGAAGGAAATAGATTTTTCTTATGGCAGGATTCCTCCTTACTACAGAAACCATACTCCTAATGCTTCAGACTGAGCATCAAAATATATTTGTGATTTCTTTTCTGATGGTTGAGTCACTGTCCCTGGATGTGTTTAAGAGCCGTTTGGATGTGGTGCTTGGAGATATGATTTAGCAGAGGGTTGTTAGAGTTAGGGTACTGTGGTTAGGCTGCGGTTGGACTTGATGATCTTTGAGGTCCTTTCCAACCTGAGTAATTCTATGATTCTATGATTCTATGATGAATGTCTTGGTTCCCAAGTGCTCAGTGCTCTGACCTGTGAGATTGAGACAGCAGCACTCACTCTCATGGGAGGAGACCCTTGTGGGCTCTGCTGCTAAACCTGCCCATACACAATGCACAGGAGGATGTAAACAGGAAGGTTGTCCATGTGGCTGTAAAGGCTCTTGGACCTTTAATTAAGTACTAATCATTGGTGTTCTGCTGCTGCCACTGTGAAAGCCACCTATGATGGTTTATGTATCTGCTCCCTACAGGTGTTCAGAATACTTAGGCAAGCAAACAAGCGATGTAATAAAATGGTTAGATGATACCTCTTCCTTAACAAATAGCCTAAGGCGATCTTGGTTCTAACTTAATTTAATTATGGAACTCTTCATCTTTCCTTGCATACTGCAGACTGTTTCAGAAACGTTAACGATAAAAAAAAAACAAAGTTTTAAAATATGGAGACTGAAGTCCTTGTGGACTCTGTGCAGTGTGTTTTGTTTTGCTGCTTTTTCACTAAGTGGCTCTCCCTGCTTTCTTCCTCTTACCAAAGCCTCTGAAAACACCTTGGTGGAGTTTCCTTGTTCTATCAATCACAGAGCTGCTGTGTTCTCAGCACTGCTGTTAAAATAATGCTTTTGATAGAGTTGCTCATAATTGCAAAAGTGACCTTTCTGCCCTGGTAAAATTGCGGCAGTGCTGAAGGTCAGCGTGAACAATTCACTGAATCAGCTTCACTTAAAACTGACTGCTCCCTTCCTGGGATTAAAGCGTTCAATGGGCGTACATTCCCTGTACTCTCAGTACACCCTTGGCCTCTTACGCAGCTTTAGAAGTCATCCAGCTCCACTTGAGAGCAGTGCTTGCAGCTGGAGGACAGCAAAAGCTGCTTTCTTTCCATGTGGGCACTGCTTAGGGCCGCTGGCTGTAGCTGCATGGGGCTCAGAGGGCACCGCAACATCAGCACACTTGAGGACGATGAGTCATGTTTTGGCTGGGCAGTGCTTAATGTGTGCAACGCTGCTAACGACGGGGCTCGCCATTCCCTGGGAGCCCATCTGGAGTCCTAGGGTTTCTCTTATTTCTGAAGGAACTCAAGCGTGAGCCTGAGCGGGGCAATACCAAAGGGGGAAAATGTGTTCTGGGGAAATGTCACCGTGCACTTATTCTGTGAATTGACTGTACAGAAATGGCACCAGCATGGCTTAGGCTGCCTTGATAGCTGTCTGCGGTCTTGGAGCAGATGCAGTAACTAGGGTTTGTGCTTCCTGCCCACACCAGCGCCCTTTTCCTTTCCTCAGGTTACATCAGCAGCTTTTGCTGCTTCATTCTCTGGAAATGAATTGCTTTTTCCACGTCAGGCTTTCCCAGGTGGGGGCTTCTATAGGTGAGCTGCTTGTGTAAGCCTGTCCCTCAGTTTCTGCTGCCTCTCATACACTGAAGAGATGACTCATCTTTCTTGTGCATTCCATTTTTTTTCTTTGAAATTAATAAGCACAAATGTGCAGATCGTGTTAGGGTTAAGCCTCGTCCTTTCTTGCCACATACCTACTACAGTTCCATCTCATCCTGAGATTTGGATAGCTGGGAAAATGCTCTCCTTTCCTCTTTGAGTAGGTTTTAATGAAAGCCGTGTCTAACACCAGCCATTCTGTGGATGCTTTTGTCTTGCAGAGCCTTGTGGGGAAATAAAATTTCCCGTTTCCACCAGAGTTGTGGTATAGCACGGCAGGTGGTCAGGAATGGATCACAGCTCTCCTGGATGATTTTCACAGATGGTCTTTGGCAGAAACTTAAAAACTTTACCAGAAAGCTTGGTCAACTTTGAAGAACTTTGTATTCATTTGAAGTAATGCTAGCTTGACCCATTGGCTGTTACATTGGTAGTGGGAAAGCTGTTTCCAAGGATTGGTCTGAGAATTATTCTTCTATTTCTCCTAAGTTTAGGAAGGCCCTAAGCAGTGCTAGAAAGCTGAAGGCTCATCCATAGGTACCATTCTTCTGAGTTACATTGCTGGCGTCTGTGTTACCTAGGTCTGCTTTCCTTTTGTGCTGGTGTCAGAAAACGCCTATCTCCTGCTGTGCTTTTTTCTCTCTTTTTCAGACACTTATCAGGAAGCATAACATTGACCAGATTAAGCAACTGACTGCGCATTATTATTATTTTTTTAATTCTAAATGCCAGATGCTGTTTACAACTTGACCTTTCCTTGACCTGGTTCACAGCTTACTTTCTTGACTTATGGCCTTTACCAGTTTTTCACTACCATTTGGCTCCAGCTGCTCTTACAAAAAGGAACATTTAACTGCACCTTCCAGTCAGCCTTAGGGCTTGAGAGCACTCATCAGTTTTAATCATGCTTGCAATGCTCTATAGAATAGACAGCAACTCTTCACACTTGCAGTAGAATGTGTTTTCGGTCATCTATTGGAAGAGTTTATATAGCATTCTTGCATGATGATTTAAAAGCCACGTGAGGAGAGGAAGGAGTGAGATGTAAAACAGTGATGGAGCTCAACAAGAACGATAAGCATTATGCGTAACACAGGAGGAGAGGTGATGAGTCTTGTTCTGCAAATGTTGCAATCATCCAACTACAGCTTGTGTGAAGTCCCACCTTGCTGCCGTCTTATTCTGAGCCTGCCAGTGTCTGGTTTGACTATTCTGTTCTCTACTGTAAGAGTAAACGCTGTACAGCAATTCAGTGACACTTGTGACTGCACAGAACTTCAGCACATTGTTTTTCAGTCGTCTTTTTTTCTGATTGAAGAGCATTTAGTTATTTTTTATGCAAGAACCGTTCCTTGCCTTTGATTGTCATCAGTCTCCTTCTCTGTACCATCTCTGCTTATACTGAGTTGTGATGAGGAGAAGGCCAGAACTGCACGCAGTACCGAACTGTACTATTGCTCTGTGATGACGACTGATTTTTCTTTT
>PPHD01012279.1:1808-18151 GCA_002909625.1 Bambusicola thoracicus | reverse complement strand
AAAAGAATAGTGTATCCTCCAATAAGTTGTCAGTAAGACTAGATAATCATAATTTGGTGGTGTCAGTACTCTGTAATACTCCTATTTCCCTCCCAGAAGTCTGACTCCAGTTGAAGCAGTGCTGCTCATCAATAAAACAGAGCACCAAACATGTCTCAAATTTTACAGCTGCTATGTAAGAGTAACTGCTTTGGCAAAGATGAAGAGTGTTAGCTGCCAAGCGATTCAACCCACAGACACAGTTAGCATCCCCTGCTCATCTCAAACATAAGAATTAAATAAAATGTGACTATTAAACTGTATTTCAGCCTATTTAACTAGGCAAAATGCCTGTTCAAAAGGACAGCAACAATTTCTTCTTGGTATAAATTCCTCTTCAGCTTGCTTCTAACATCTTGTGATGCAATCGCAAGCTTCATGACATACAAGTGCTACTGTGACTAAGTGAAAAACTGACTCCACCAACCAAGCAATACTGCAATGAAAATCAACTCAGCAGAGATTATGTTGACTGAAGAACGTGAGTCTATTTACTGATATTAGGGCTCATGCTACTCTTATGAAAGATATGACAATATCTGACTTCAGCAGGACTGTTAACAGTAATTAATGTAGCACTTATCACCTGGAGACACTAGAGTGTTTTGCAGAAGAGTGCAATCATGAAAATGGCATGCTATCTTTCACAAATAGTAGGGTTTTTTTTATGATTTCTGACCTTTCTGGAGTTGTGAATGGATTCCTATTCCATCAAACAAATTATGATTCATAGCGGTTGCTGACTAATCTAGATGAGCTATGCATGCTCATGAGCAATTTCCACGTTACGTGCAGTTCATGGAATAATGTCTGATATCTCCAAACCCAACGGATGCTGCTCCAGTGTGCTTATGTCCTTTTCAGTTTCAGCCTCGTCTTGTACACGGCTCAGACTGGTGAGACTTGGGAAGCAAAAGGGCAAAAGTACTGTAACCAAGGTGCCACCTGGGTGCTCATAAGGCCTCAGCCTACAGGTGGATGTTTGGAGAGGCTTGAGAGTTGCACTCTGCCTTTCCTTGGCACACACCTCATTTTACAGAATGCTTTTCTTCACTTTATTCATCTCTCTGCTTCATGACTTGGGGAACAGCAGATAGAAAGATCTTACAGGTAAGATAACCTCAGAAGAAGCTGGAAAAGATTTTGTTTGACAGGGAGCTGCAAGAGCAAGAGGGTTGCTCCCTTGGAAAGTTTAGCTTGAAGCCAAGGAGATCCTGAAGCCAGCAGGGCAAGCACCTCCCCTGCCACAGCCCATGCCACAGTACCTGGGAAAGGCAAACAGGACAGACATGGAGATGGTGTCCAGGTCCAATCAAGAATCCCAACCCATCATAATACCATGGCAGGATGGAATTCAGAGCTCAGTGTTAATAGCAGGTCACTCAATCACCTGGAAAACCCAAACTGTCAGAGGACAATCAAGGTCAAACCAGGAAGTTAGCCCAGTGGTTATGGTCTCAACCAGCCAGCTCCATCACTACATTAAATGTGACTGAAGCTTTTCCAGAGACTAGTGTTCCTCCTACAGGGCTCAAGCAAGAAATAAGCGCCCAGGGTTGATCTTAAATCAAGCAGCTGGGCCCATGGGTGTGGGTGGAAGCCCAAGGTGAGGCTGGTCAGGGACACTTAGGCTTATTAGTGCCCTCAGACAACTGACGCTGCCATCCCATTTGCACTTCTCCAGTCACATGTTGTCCATAGGCATATCATTTTTGTAAAATCAATTGAATCTGTGGCCTATATGCTTAAAAATAATAATTACACTATGTAAGTGAAACAGATCCTACTCAGATGTAACCTGGACACAAAAGAAAATGGGGCATCTCTGTGGCATTCTTTTCTGAGGAAGTGATGGTACTGAGATGTGTTGAACAGGACTTCAGACAAATGTTACCATTACGAAAATATTGTGACCTATTTGTACCCTCTCATTATATTCCTGCTCAGTGTAGTGTTCCTAGGCTGCTGTTAAGGTACACTGGGGGCACATTAGAATGTGACCACGATAGCTTTGGGTAAAATAGCTCTTTGCACCTTTGTGCTGAGTCTGGTAAAATAGTTTATTTGCTTTTGTTTTTTAAAACCTTTACAAAACAAGATGTCAGCGTGTCAGAAGGAAAGGTATTTTCAACAATGCAAAAGAAGTTTACAAATAACTAACTGAATTCATTTAAAGATCACGAAGAGAATTTAAAAGGATTCAACTCTGCTTACCATTTTTCAAAAACATTCATCTTGTAATTCAGTTTCGCTTTGAAAGCACTTTCAGGAATAAATAAGCCTAATACAAGTGTTTTGTTAAAAGATTCTTTTTTTAGCCCAATTTATTTAATGTTTCAACATTTTGCCACATTGAATTAGAAGGCAAGTTGCACTCAGAAGCAGCTACTGCTCACATTCAGAGGCATCACATTCAAAACCTCATCTAAGGCTGAAGGGAACACCAGAATTAATGAGTACTGTGGAATCAGTCTGATCAGAATCCCCGTCAGTCAAGCAAATATATGGGTCTAATGACATAGTTTGCCCACAGTGATCAGTGTCACATATAGAAATACTTAACTAGATAGAATCTGAACTTTCTGCTGACTTCAGTGTCACCGTGAATTTTAATATCATCTTGTCTGTTCTGGGAGTGTGATAAACTGGTCTTCAACTTTACAAATTTCATTTCCAAATACCTGGGAAATCATGCCAACCATTTCTGCCTCAGTTCCCTACCAGTAAAAAAGTATTGCTTTCTTACATGAAGCAAGGCTTGCAATTTGTTTTATTTTGTCAGTCACCTGGACAGGTATGTTTTGTAATTTCTATCACTAACACAGCTCCTTTGGACACCTGATAACTACTAGTAGCAGTGCTCAGGTTGCATTAGGAGACTGAATCGTTTGCTAGTATGATTTATGAATTTGTGTAGGCATGTTCCCTCAACACATGCAGTCTCATACAAGACAGGTCAGAAATTTCACCACAGCTAAGTTCATGAAGCAGTTACAGAAGCAGTTCCCAGGCTGTCCCTGCTTCCAGAGATCAGAGCCATGCTGGTGGAGCTGCAGCATTTACCAACATAAACACAAAGGAAAGGACAGGTAGCTTAGTGGGAGAAGGGAAGCTGGCAGCATCAGTGTTTAAAGAACTATGTACGGTAAACAACCCTAAGCCTTGCAGTGTCATTTAACTCCCTCTGTAAACTCCTTCACAGAGCGGTGAAATATGTTCTACTCTGTTAGGTCCCTGACTCCATCTTGTCCACTATGGTCTCAGAGATGCATCAACAAACTACAATTTCAGGTAAGAGACAAGCTGAAAGGAACAGTTCACCTAGAATGATTAATAGGGCAGCTAAACAAGACCTGACTGGGGACATAAGCTATGGAGTATGCAGGGTTCCAGAAGCAGTGACTACCTGCATTAAGTTAAGAAGTAGTTGGGCCTGTGACAGAACTCCATTCTGTTCAAGAAAGGCAAGAAATTGCCAGGCTAAATAGACAGATAACTAGGCGTAATGACATGAAATTTTAAAATTACTTTGTTGAGCAGGAACAGGTAACTGCCAGTGGCAAAGCGGGCTGAATATTTCCTTTTGGTAAAAGCACTATCACTTAGGATTTCTGATGAGTGCATTCCTGTGTATAATTCAAGTTAAATGGCCTCCAGGAAACAGATGTGTGCTGGCTACGGAGGTGGGATGGAGATGCCACTTGCTCTAACTTGAAGGATCCTAGGGAATGACTTCTTCTCTCTTCTTGCCTTTCACCAAAGAGATCTACTCCTGACTGGTTACCTTAGTTTCTCTCTACTCTGGTGCTAAATTAATCTGAGAAAAAAAACAACAAACTATGTTATTTCAAAAGTGCCTGAGTTTTCTGCTTCATTTCCTTCCCTACCATATACCGGCGTGTATTACTTCTTCATCAAAGTTTTAATAAGATAGTTTCTTACACCTGCTTCTCTTGCTCTGCTGAGTGCACAGGAGCATGCCATTCACCATAGACTAAGTTGATTCAGCCCTTAGACATCTTTCAGGCTTTTGACAAAACCTAGAGGATAGATAACAGTTGTTTTTAATTAAGAAAATGTTTCATCTGTGTGGGTTCATTAGAGAGAATTTTCTATAATATTCAAGTAGTCTTTAGTACTAAACTATCTGATTTCTTTGAGATATCTTCTTTTGTTAACGATTATTAGAAAACATCTGAGGTAGCATCAGTAAAAATGCAGATCTCTTCAGCATCTAAATGCCATGAAACAGCATGTTTTCCCTCACCCTTTCACCACAGACAAGCCACACCAGGAATGAATCATTTTTATGAGTTAGATGGATGCATTTAATTTGTTGTTTGAAAACAGACTTAAAGGGAAGGCAGATCACCATCTCCTTTGTTCTTGTGGTTATAACATGCAGAGGAGCAGAGGGTAGAGGGTAGAGGGTGGGGCTCAGGAACAGAGGAAAGCTACTGATGTGTTGGTGACAAGTAGTCTATAGATGTTATATATCAAATTCACAGTTTCTTTTAGCTTCTTTTCAGATAGAGCATATACCCCATCATCCAGGACATTCAGAAACCCTGAATTCTATCTTTGAATTAGAATGGTTCAGCTACAAGGGACCTACAAAGATCATTGAGTCCAACTGCCTGACCACCTCAGGGCTAACAAAAAGTTAAAGCGTGTTTTTTTTTGAAGGCATTGACCAAATACCTTCTCAAAAGTGACAGGTATGGAGCACCAACCACCTCTCTAGGAAGCCTGTTGCAGTGTACGGCCACTCTGATGATAAAGAAATGTTTCCTAGTGCCTAGTCTGATTGTCCCCTGGTGCAGCTTTGTGCTTGCTAGGTGACCCAAGTGTCCTTGTCCTCTCCTCACAGGACATGCATTTTTACCACCTTTGTCTTCCTCCTCTGGATGCAACCTTTGAAAAGATCTTACCTTGAAAAGCTGCTGTACTGTTTTAATATCCTCTTCATTTTCATTTTGCAGGGCATCCTTTGCTTGACAATTGTCTGCATGGTAGCTGTGAGTCCTGAAGTAGAGCAGAAGTTGCCTCCACATTGAGAAATGGAAGGCTCTTCTTGAATTCAATCTTGCAGTGACCTTTCTTGGAAAAGCACTGATTTTATTTAACGATGAAACAAAACCAAATCCCAGACATTGGGCTGAATGACAACAACATAGAGATTGCTCGTTCTTACACCAGCGGGCAAATGTCAGGGCCTCTCACAGCTTGCCAGCTCCTCCTGCAGTCCCCAACATTCTGGAGACAAACAGGATTATCTGCCCTCAGATATCTTCGATGCCTCATCCCCTGAGCACTGCACCAGCTTAGAGATTAGATTTACTGCTCTGTGGGTTTTAGCAAGTTGAAAGGGAGGAAGAACGGTGTGTAGTGGTTGAATATCTGTCAGAGAAATAGGCTGTAACAACCATGAAATGCATTCTATCACAAAGGAAGAAGCAATTCACCATGTAGCTGTACTCTGCAGACAGTACCAAAAGGAGATGTGTGTCTTAGGTCAGTGGTACCTGCCAATCACATTTTTTCTAACCGACTGAACAGATGGCCTACTGGTAATCCTTCCAGCTCCAAGAAAAGCACCACATTAGAAGCAACCCTGTCTGTGGATAGAGACGAACTAAATATA
The DNA here is from genome assembly GCA_002909625.1 of Bambusicola thoracicus. Classification (NCBI taxonomy): domain Eukaryota; kingdom Metazoa; phylum Chordata; class Aves; order Galliformes; family Phasianidae; genus Bambusicola; species Bambusicola thoracicus. The sequence goes on along the minus strand of PPHD01012279.1, from coordinate 12,468 downwards.
AAGACTTAGGCTCCAGGTAGATTATTAATAGCTTACTCTCTTAGCTTTACTGAGGACTGCCAAGCCCTTGTCTCCTGTTTGTCAACATGCACTCAGGATTCATTTTTTGACCTTCTTGTAAAACAAATGGGAGAAACGCAAAGAAGCAGAAGGAACATTGAACAATGCTGAACTTTTCATTCAATTATTAGTTGCAATTGTTTAATTAATTAATTGCAAATTAATTAATTAATTGCAAGTATTAATTGCAATTCTTTACTGTTTATACTTCTGTTTTAAAGAGAATTAAGGAAGTAATAGCATTCCCTGTGTGTCAAAACCTTCACAAAATTCTTATCATTCAGACAGCAGAAAGTCAAAATCGCACACGTTAGTGTGCACTGAAAATCACCAACTTTTTAATTTGCTCATTGCTTCCAAATGCTTCCATTTTTAACAATTTTATATTTTAAGTTAGTATTCTTGTTAGCATTAGTATTAGCTGAAACTTCCAAATGAGAATTTACTATAAACAGGGACCAAGAGAGTTTCTATTTTGAGTGTTGGATGGGATACTCCATCAGTTCTGAAAGTTTACCATATCCATTTCAAATTGAAAAAGATCATAGAATGGTTTTGGTTGGAGGAGACCTTAAAGACCATCTACTTCCAATCCCCTTGCCATGGGTAGGATGCTCAGGGCCCCATCCAACTTGGTCTTGAACACCTCTAGCAATGGGGAATCCACAGCCTTTCTGGGTAGTCTGTGCCAGTGCCTCAACACTCTGAGTAAAAAGATTCTTACCATCTAAGCCCTTGTTTAGTTTAAAGCCATTTTCCCTTGCCCTATCACTAAAAGACCATGTAAAAAGTCAGTCCCCCTTCCGCATATAAGCTCTCTTCAAGGCCACAGTGAAGTCTCCCCAGAGTCTTCTCTTCTCCAAGCTAAACAAGCCCAACTCCCTCAACCTATCTTCATAGGAGAGGTGCTCCAGCCCTTTGTTCATCTTCATGGCCTCCTCTGGATCTGCTTCAACAGCTCCACATCCTTCTTATACTGGAGGCCCCAGGCTTGGGCACAGTATTCCAGGTAGGACCTCATGATGACAGATTAGAGGGGGACAATCACCTCCCTCTCCCTGCTGGCCACCATCTTTTGAAGCAGTCCAGGATACAGTTGGCCTTCCAGGCTCCAAGAGCACACTGCTTGCTCACATCCAGCTTTTTGCCCATCAGGACGTACAAGTCCTTCTCTGCAGGTCTGTTATGAAGGAGTTTTTCTCCTAGTCTGTACTCATATTTGGGATTGCCTCGACCCAACTGCAATACCTTGCACTTGGCCTTGTTAAACCTCATTAATTTCTCATGTGCTCACTTTTTGAGAGTGTCCAAGTTCCTCTGAATGGCATCCCTCCCTTCTGTTCTGTCAACTGCACAACTGAGCTGGCTGTCATCAGCAAACTTGCTGAGGGTACTCTCAATCCCACTGTCTGTGCCACTGATAAAGATGTTGAAGAGCACCGGACCCAAGATGGACCTCCTGGGGGACATTATTTGTGACTTGCCTCCATCTGGATGTAATTGATAACTCTCTGGCTATGATGATCCAACCAAATCTTTATCCACATAGCAGTCCAGCCTTCAAATCCATTTCTCTCCAATTTAGAGATAAGGATATGGTATGGGATCATGTCAAAGGCTTTGCACAAGTACAGATAGATGACATCAATTACCTTTCTTCTGTCCATTGGTGCTGTTACTCTGTCACAGAAGGCTACCACATCAGTCAGGCATGATCTGCCCTTGGTGAAGCCGTGCTGGCTGTCTTGTATTATTTCTGCATCTTGCACATACCTTAACACCTATTCCAGGAGAATCTAGGCACAGACATGAGGCAACAATCTTTTTCTGCTAAGACTAAAAAGTTTGGGTAATTTAGCACTGTAGGTGTACTGTAAGTATAAAGCTACCTGCCCTTATACTGCCTTTTGTAAGAAGAAATGCCTTGGTCACACCTCTCTCTTTCTTTTCAGAGAAATCCAGTTATTGCTGAGGAGAAAAATACAGATCAATGAGAGAATGTTGTTTCCAGTGTTTGGCTTAACAAGCTGAATTGCATGAGAAATCATTGCACAGAAAGCAAGCTGTTGTATAAGCTTTGGTAGTAAGCCTGACTTTGGCAGAGTTACTGCTGAGATTTAGGTAAGCATTCTCATTCCTGTCCTCCATATAGAGTTAATATCAACAGCATCAGGTAGCTCAGCATTTCCTTCTTCCACCAAGAAGCTCTTTTTTATTGCTATTTTATCACAGAGATAAGCTTCATTTCACCTGCAGCACATTCCCAGAGAAGAGTGCTCCTTCCACATGTTCAAGTGCCACCCACTTGTTCTGAACTGCCATCAGCACAAAGCACATGAGACTGCAGCAGAGAGGCACGGTGACAGAAGAAGAGATACTGTAGGCTGTAAAGAGGTGCTGAAGAGTCTGAGATACTCCAGCTTTCAATACAGAATTGAATACTCATGGGACTGATAGACAATTCTCCCTGATCTCCAAATAATGCACCTTCTTTTTAAACCTCAGCTGCATTTATTACTCAAGGCTATAAATAGGTACCTTTGTTCTGACCTTTACATTCCTCTTTCTGCACTGTACTTCACTTTCAATTTTTGGACAACATAGCATTGTACCAGTCTACCAGGGGAAAAACTGAAGATGTAGTCATTCCAATAAAATGTTAGTTTATTTTTATTTTGAAAACATGGTTCCTACTAAGGATAAGATACGTGTCGTATCCTAAATGAGCATGCAGAATTTAATTCCAAAGGGGTTGTGGAGCAATCAGAAGATTTCTTGGTAAGAAATTTGCTAATTGTGGTGCATTCGCTTAATCAGATCCTTTAGGCCAGGATCTGATTAAGTTTAAAGTAAATCAGCCGAGTTCTAGCCTAGAAGCCACATAATTCTGTATTGGTTACAGGAAGCATGGTTTACTCTTGTCTTAAAAAAAAATGTTCACAAAATAACCATCTCCCACAAATGTCATAGACACCGAAATGAAGATAAACTAAAAGTAGAAGAGCCAAAGTAGTAAAGAAAAAGCTGTGGACCAATCCTGCTATAATTACCCAGGAAAAAGCTTCAGTGAAACACTACACATTGAAAACATTTTTGTGTCTGTGAAGGGGAAGACCCTTCTGTGTCAACTCTTCACTATTAGACAGGAGAGACAAGCATCTTGAGTCCCCCACCATCCTGCCCCACAGGTCCTCCCTCATTCATGTGGCATCTTACCGTAGGGCAAACACAGATTCTGCTGGGAGGGGTGGATTGAATGGGAAAACCATGAGAAGAACACAGGGACAAACCAGAATTGTAGGGTAAGTCAGGGTCACTTGAAAGTACAAATGTTACAGCATTTTCTCTCCAGGACAAGAAGTCAGGTGTGTATCAGTGGATCACCAGAAATCGTTGGGATTTGCTCCAAAATGTGAGGAATTTTTATGGTTCATTCCATTATCAAATGATGCTGGATTTTTTATAGGCAGAATGGGTATCTAAAGACATATTTTAATGCACAATGACATTTTTCAAAATGTGTTGTGCTCTCTTGTTTCATACCACTGGAAAGTCTAAAGGAGCACCTTGGATGTGAAGTTTCTTGGCAAAAACACATTAAAAGAACTAAGAAAATAAATGACTTTGTCTTCGACTTCTTGTTTGCAGCTGAAATACAAGGGCTGCTCCAAAAGTAAATGCCTCCTATTTTATTATGCAAGCCCACAATGTCAGAGGTGGATGTTGGTGATATGGCAGTAGGGGCTGAACTTTCCCACCAATATTCCGTTACACGTTGCTGCTGTGTGACAGATGGCAGCATAGGGGCAGACTGAAAGAATGGCGTATGACGTGGAACTGCGTGTTAAGCAAAAGTGTGTCAGTGAATTCCTCCATGAGGAAAAATTGCACACATTGTCAGTCACTGATGCTTGCTGAACATTTCTGGGGACCAAACAGTGAATGTGAACTCAGAGAGGCAGTGGGTGGCATGTTTCAGCCGTGATGACAGCAACATGAAAGACAAGCCACATTCCAGACGACCATGCAGATTTTTACAAGCTCAACATGAAGGCTCTTGTTCACTGCTGGTGAAAATGGTGGCGACTACATTGAAAAATAGTGTTTTGTAGCTGAGAATTTGCTCTATCAAATAATTACTATGCTCTTTGTGTGTGGTGCAGTTTTCAGGGAAATAAATTGAAAGCATTACTTTCAGAGCCACCTAAATATATACCTATATTATGTAGGCTTTAAAATTATAAATAATCAAATAAAAGTTGTAAAGTATATTATCTAAATGTTAGTTAAAATTTTAAAATAATTAGCTCTATTTATTCCATCCTGAAATTTAGACAAGGTGCCTTACAATTTCTTTAGCACATCCACCTGTGGAAAAGAAGAACACATCATATCTTATGGAAGAGAACTAGCAAACCTATTCTTCAGGAATCAAGGCATAATGTACCAGATAATGTGCCAGAAGACATAAAGATAGACACATTCTGATATCCTTCTTCTCTTCTTGCAGTAAAGACAAATTATTCAGAGTTCATTTCTTTTTTGAAACTTTTTCTTCAGCCATACGGTAGGGTACAGAAATGCTTTGGGGAAAGGTGTATTTTACATTTACGTGCTATTTGCTTTAGTTTTGCTTTTGTACTTTCCATTCACATGGCCTTGGGCTAATTTCTTCATATTTCCCTGTGCCTCAGTTTGTCTAGAAAGCTAAGACTCTTCTTTTACATTAGTGTTAGTGTACACTTAGCTATTGATTCTTAAAATGCCTTCATGTTTCATACCTTAGGAAACTTAGATCTCCTCTAACATTTTCCTCTTCCAATCCATAAGTATATCTGAATCTTAGTTATTTCTTCTCTGCTGTTCCCTCTCTCCTCCTGTAGAATCCCCTTAACCAAAAATAACAGGCTTAATATACGGTCTACTGACCAAGTGCACCTGGCACTGAGATCTCTGATAGAAAAAGGATGTCCTCCAGTGCAGCCGTGGATGGTTCATGCTTGAAGAAGTCATGCTAAGAAGACCATGCCTGTGGCTCTCCTCCCTTCCTCATCACACAGTGCATGTACTTTTTTCTTTCCACTTGCCCTAGGGGATGGGCTTTAAGCTTTGGGAAAGTGGAAGCATGAGCACTCAGAAGACCTGGTCTGAAGCCCTGGATGACCTTAAGGTCAAATGAGGTGCTTGTTTTAGGAAAACACTGAGACTATTCCCTGTGCTTTTCAAGTGTATAGGTACCACTTCAAACATGTACTCCTTTACAATTCTTGCCATCCTTTATGCTTTGTCGAAAATATTTTATGTATTAAAGAAGTGTATTCACTTCTCATTATCTTCTACTTCTGTTTTAGCTGGATGAGCTTTCCAAGCCACTTCTATACATGCTGGAAGCTTGTACGGACATATAAGAGACAGCCAGGTGATGCAGTGAATGCTGAGAGGTTAAATGCCAGACGTGTAAAACACTTCTGTAATTAGCAGAATACATGAGAGATGATGATACACTGTTCTTATTACAAGAAGGAAAAGAGAACAGAAAAATACCCTCACCATTAAACTGTTTGTAGTCTTACTGTGAGGATGACTCATCTGCATCCATTTTGATAGTATCAAACTATTCAACATTTAAATATACTATATATATATATTCTCTTTGATCCAAACAATTGGTGACTTTTATTCTTGCATGGTCATACTTAATTCTTCTCTATGTGTTTCACACATCAATAAGGTCACCTAAATATAGCAGCATTAGCTTTTAATGGATGTGGTAAAAATTAGTTAAGTGAGTTTAGTTTTGCAGTACCAGAATCCTAAAGCCTGGATGCTTAAGAACAAGGTGGAACACAGCACTTTTTCAATCATAAGTTTTAGCAGCATCCAGTTCAGAGAATCAAGCAGCACGAATAAAGCACTATGGGGTGCTCTCCAAAGCTGATGCCATGGAGTGGGGTTTTACTGTTTGTTCAGATAGCATCTTGCTGTTTTTAAGGACCATAGTAATTGAGAAATGCTTGAGACATGTTCCTGTAATTATTCTAGAATGGATTTATTTCTCAAAGCCCACTCTTGCAGTGCAGTGAAGTTCCTTTACACAAAATGCCTCGTTAGACTCATACTGGCTGACATTTTCAGATGTGCCAAGGTGTTTGGCAGATGAGGGATGAATGCATGTAAATCTGTAGTAATCCAGTATCCTGTGGCAAGGTGGTACAAGGTTAAACTGTGTACTTGCCAAAGGAGGAGCACTATCATTTGAAAGGTTCACTGCTTTCACTGCCTACCTCCTTTCTCAAATACTTCTGAGCAGCAGACCCCAGCCAGATGCTTTTCGCGCTCTGTTGAAGGCCCTTCTGCATGGTGAAAACTGCTTGTTTATTTTCACCTTCTGCTGTATACACACCATTCAAGAGCTAGTAACCAATGCAGAAATCTTTCCTTTTAACACAGCAGAAGGGTTTTTATTATTATTATTACTATTATTTCCTTTTAAAATTACCTGGAAATCAGGAATCTCACTGAATGCCTCTTGGAAATCCAAGCAGAGTGTATCAGCCAGATGGAATCCACTGTGACAACCTTCTCCAGGCTCACAATGAACTCCAACAGAAATGTGAGACCTGTCTGTCCTTTACAGAGGTGCTGTGACTTTTGGTTAACTATTTCCTTTTTTCCAAGTGTATAAAAATATATACATAAAATCTATCACTTCACAAGTATATTGGAGAATATTCATCGTTGGTGTTCTCTAATAGGGTGCACTGTGTTCCATAATTTGACTCCTCTGATGGAGTCTATTAACTTGCCTGGTATAAATGTCATGTTTACTATTCGGTAGTTCCTTAAAAATGCCCTGGGATTCCTATTACAAAATTAATGTAATTAATTAATATTACAATTACTTCCCTTCTTTTTGCATTTCTCTTTCTGCAAAATCAATAGATGCATACTTCCAGCCGTTATCACTCATTCCAAGGTTAGAGAAAAGCTATAGGAAAATACTTCTTTACTGTAGCCTCTCAACAGCCAGTGAAATGAACAATAAAGCAAGAATCTGCCACTTACGACAAAATTGACATGGCAAATAACATCCTTTCAAAGTTCTTTACTGTAGAAAATGATCGTGTGTCTGCAGTACAAAATTTTGACTGCAAACAGCAAACTCTGTTCTTTTAGCCAGACTGAGTGAATGGTGATAACTCTTGAAGATGGTGCAATTAGGAGAAAAATGGTCTGCTATGAAAAGGACCAATAACAACCTACATTCTATATAAGAGATCACATTGGACACCAAATTGAAGCCATGAATTTGTTCTTCTCACATGAACACTTTTCTGCAAAGCATTTGAAGCAATAGTATTAGTGGGGACTAGAGCTGAGAATCACAGTCCCATGTATTTGTGTACACAGTACTCAGAGCACTCAGTTACTGGTATTTGGGATAAAGCCAGAAGTGTGCTCAAGGGGAAGTGAGAAATCGGGGTTTGGGCAGAACTATCATTGCGGTTGATTGAGAAAGTTTCAAGAAAGAAAACCTGAAGAAGCTCCAGGTTAGATGAGGGCTGAGTGGTCATTTGTAGGATCACCCTATAGGCCTTTGATGCTTTCAGAGGATCAGAGAATATCCGGAGCTGGGAGGGATCCACAAGGATCCTTGAGTTCAACAGCTGGCTCCACACAGGACCACCCCAAATTCAAACCCTATGTCTGAGGGCATTATTCAAACACTCCCGGAACTCTTGTCAGCTTCCATCTGTGACCGCTGCCCTGGGCAGCCCACTCCAAGCTCATCGTCCTCTGTTGCAGACCCTGTCCCTGACCCCCAGCTGCCCCTCCCCTGACACAGCTCCATGCAGATCCCTCGGGCCCTGTCGCTGCCACAGAGAGCAGAGGTCAGCGCTGCCCCTCCGCTCCCTGTGAGGAGCTGCAGCCGCCATGAGGCCTTCCCTCAGCTCCTTTGCTCTGGGTTGAGCAAACCCAGGGATACCAACTGCCCCACGCAGACCTTGCCCTCCAGACCCTTCATTCTTCAAGTCTCATTCTGAAAGCCTCAAGCTTTGTTCTGATTGCCTTGTGAATCCTTTGTACTTTGGTTTATAAAATGGATAGAATCCTATTTATCATTGTCGGTACAGCGACCGAAATGACTGTGGAAAAGGCCAATACGTTTATTCCCTGTGCCTGAAGTCAGAACCAAAGCACAAAGCATAAAGTAGCAGAGAGGAAGCAGGAAATGCAGGACGCCTTAGGGCAGAGGTTACCAGCACTCATAAAAGAGGAACTGGTCAAAGCAAGGCCTAACCTTGCCTCTCAGCCCTTACTCTGCCAGAAGCAGAGCGATCCCAGCCCATCCAACTGCCTGTGGGGCGCCGTGCGCAAACCGAGCTGAGTTGGCCCTCGGCGGCCGCCGTCGCCGTCAGCTGAGCGGCGTCACGTGGCGGCGGGCGCTTTGCGGAGAGGCGCTCCCCGGTGCTTCTGCAGCGGTCAGCGCTGCTGCCGGCCTGCCGGGGGTAAGTGGGCGCTGCCCGGGCTGTGCTTGTTACGGGGGTGCGTGTGCGGGGCTCCCGGATGAGGGTTGCTAGGACACGGATTATTTTTGCGGGGGTTGTGAACGCCCCGGTCCGCTCGGGGGGCGGCAGCGCCTTCTTGCTCTGCCCCACGGCCTCCCAGCCCTCCCCGAGCCCACTCGGGGCAGCCCCGTCCTTTTGGCGGCACGAGGAGCGGCTCTGGCGGGGCTTTGTAGTGCTGAGGCACCTCTGGTGGTCGCCGAGGGGCACAGTGAACGTTGCCGTCGCTGTGGGAGTCTGATCACAGAGGTAGTTTCAAGGGGAAATCAATTTCATTTTATTTTGCTCTTGTTAGCATCATGTTTTTCATTCAGTGATGCAGAGGTGCTGTGCCTGCTAAGGGTGGGGCAGAAGGTGCCAGTTTGCTCTTAATACTGTAACGGGAAATGAAAAGGCCCCACAGACAGGTTGGGTGGGAGGCCCGGTCCGGTTTGGGCTGCCACAGATTCCTGCTCCAACCGGGCCCTGAGCCTCTGCAAACACACTTCTTGTTTTGGCATCACGGTCAGCTGGAGATTAAATCATAAGGGAAGGAGAAAGCAGAAGTGGTGAAGGTCACTATTTTAGCCTATGTAGACTGGCTCTTACCTTATATAGGGTTTGTTTTTTCTGCAAGTGTAGCTAACATGCTTGTATACTATTTTTATTTAACTAGTCTAATAATTGCAAGTACCCGAACAGTCCTAAGGTACAGTGGGGAGAGTGGTGTACGTGTGCACTGAACTGTCAGCCTTATCATCAGTCCTGATTTGCAGGCGGCTTCTGTTGTACAAAGGGCTACTTGAGCTGTGTAGAATAGATGGTTTCATTGGGTTGTTTGAGAATTAACAAGACTGGAAGTGATTTAATAATGATTGTATCCTAACAACCTTGTTTATGGTTAGAGTTCAGTGTATGTCATACCCCTCTTTGCTTCAGGGAAGGCATCATGGTAGGTGCTGTGCCAAACTTTGGTTTCTCAGAAAGTACTGAATATGAGTTTAGGGAATGGGGTACTTGAAAACAGATTTTGTTTTGTTACTTAATTTTTTACTTGAAAGCATTGGACAGACACTCTGCTCTTTAAGACTTTAGCAAAAGGTCTCAAATGTAACTTTTATTTCTAGGTGCATTCTCAGTGTCAGTTAAGATGGATATCCGAGGTGCTGTAGATGCTGCTGTCCCAACAAATATCATTGCTGCCAAAGCTGCGGAAGTTCGGGCAAACAAAGTAAACTGGCAATCCTACCTCCAGTAAGCAAAGTCTTTTCACAAATCATTGATTGATTTATTACTTATGTGGTAGACTTCTTGGGATTTTGGGGTATGCTGAAACATTACAATGCAGTACGGTCTGTCATGTTACCATTTGAAAAGTTGGAAAACAAGTGGAAGAACTGGAAAAAGACCTGAAAATCAAGCAAGTAAATCAAGGAATGGTTGGAAGCAAATACTTCATTATGAGGAGAGCTGTGCTGCCACTTCACATTAGGTCACAATTTACTTTGTAAGTAATAGCAATGGAAATAAGTAACAGCAGTGGAAACTGAGAGACATAAAGAGGACAAAGGAACAAAGAGGTGGAAACAGATTTTTGAGTGGGGTAGAGAATGAGGTAAAGAAGTGGAATTTTGCTTGTTCTCTCATCTCTGTAGCCTGAAGGAAAATGCAGAATTCTTGTATCCCTGCGTTATTCTTGACTGATATTCTTGACTGTGAGGAATATTAGCGAAGTGTGAAGTAGTATCATCTCTTGAGTGTTCAGGTATGGTAGCAACTTACTTCAGTGTTAGCTGCTTTGTAACTCAAGAGACAGAAATCTTGATGATTCCAGAGGTACAGACCATGCTGCTGATGCTTTCTGATTATTACTGCATCACTTCAGAAAAAGGCAGGTGTTTTTCCAGGTTGCTGTGATACTTGTGTAAATGTATACTATACACAAAAAAAAAAAAGCCATTTTAAAACTGTACATGTGCATGCTTGTGCAGTAGAAACTCATGAATGGCAGCTGACTCGAGTGCTATGCTGGGTAGCCCAGTCTTGCCTGTTAT